>JBAKBP010016458.1:0-51799 GCA_037953745.1 Lithodes maja | reverse complement strand
CCCCTTTTTAACGCCGACACCGTGAACTCTGAAAACACGTGTTCACTGTGCTCAATCTTGGCTATGAATCCTGGGGAAGGAGCAATGTGAATACACTCATGAAGCCTATCAAACCTGAGGCAATTAGGTATGTTGCTCATCGCCGCCAGCTCAGATACTCTGTTCCCGGTAGCCAAAGCCATAAGGAATACTGCCCTTTTTGTAAAATCTGCAGTCTTTGGTACATACGGGAACGAAAATAACGACAATGCTTTGTCCAGAGACCAGGTAGGCATGAGCTGACGGGGAGGTGGGCGGAGTTTAAAACCTGCCCACATAAATCACTTTCAGATAAATGTTTCTGCATGAACAGATAAATTCTAAATGGAACAACCCGACCGGGAGTGACACTGGGTGCGGGCACCACGTGTTCCAATGCTGGTACCACACTGCGCCGGCCACAGGGGCGCGATTAGCGAGACTACGCCTCGCTAATCCTGTAGTTTGTTGACTACGTGGCACATTAGAGACGCGTCTGGCGGCGGAAAATAGATAAATGGAACTCAACCTGTTCCCGTCCGTCATCAGAGCGTCTGGTCCGCCTGCCGGCGTTATTGTCCGGCGGGTGAGGTACAGTGGGCGTTTGTGAGTCTTCTCAGACGCAAACAAATCCACTTGTGGATGGTAATGCTCCGCAATCGCAAGAGCGCCCATTCTACTGTTGTGCTTTGTCTCTGAGACAGAGCGTCTGCCCAGACGTTTGCTACGTCCGGGAGATAAGATGCGTATAAAAATCTTTTCTGACCCGTTTAGCCACTTCCGAGATCTCATTGACCCTTGTTTCTGAATACAGTGAACCGCATTCAGATTGTCCATTCTGAAGGCCACCGACTTGCCCCGTAAAGCAGAGCCTGAAGGACTAGTAAGTCTTTGACATTGATGTGGAAGATGTCTAAATGGGACCAAAACCTTTGACCCTGATGCCCGAGGTTTGACTAAAAGCCCCAACCTATCGTTCCTGACGCATCCATGTCCACCCATACCGACGGCGGAGGAGAGGTTCATGACATGACTGCGTGCAACATTTCTCTCGTCGCCCAAACCGCTAGTAAGTTGTGTAATAACGTTGGGATAGGCCATACTATCCCCGCCGGTAATAGTGGGAAAAATTTGTTGCCCTCCAAGATTAAACGTTAGACTTTCAACCGGCCCAACTTCACAGTTAGCTGAACCCAGTTGAGAGAACCGACTAGAGATTCACAAAGTCTCCGTGTCGTAGTCAGACTGTGGAAAAACATAAACAGTTTTTGCGAAATCTGTTTCGAGTGTCCACACTCTGACTCAGAGTGAGAGAAGCTGTGTCCTCGACCAGCCCTATCCCCTGAAATACTCGTGAGGGAACAAGGGTTTGACTTTTACTAAGTTGACCTTGAATCCTAGAGATTTGAGATGGTTTAACGTAACGTAGACATGCATGATGCGTAACTTTTCTGTTTCTGCCACCACCAGTTAGTCGCCCAGATACCACAAGACCCTGATCCCTTGTTCTAACAAGAGCATCAGGGCTTGCCGGTGTTACGACCGGGCACTCGGGTACACTAGGGCTCTCACACAGGACTCGAGTATGGCTCGCTGCCACAACGGAAACACACGATCCCAACCCCAGAGTACTGCCAGCCGAACAAAAAACACCAATACCCTCCAGAGTTCTATCTGCGATAACGGGGTATACAAGAACTCGGTACTAGCGTTTCACAACAGACTAATAAAAAGACGGGAGTTATCTAGTCTGGTCAACAATCAAACAAAGAAGTAAATACAACAACACCAAAGAATAGTGTTGGCCGAAGCCGAAGTAATCCACCCTTGACTAAGAACTTAAGAAGTCCTCCACCCTCTACTTCGGATCGGCACTATTACGTTACGTTAAACAATAGTCCTCGAGCATCGAGCAAGGAATCTTCTGATAAAGTTAGATGCTTCTCGGATACTCGTAAGAAGTAAGTATCGGATTTTGAACAGCAATTCAATAAGCAACACACTGGCAATTAAGTAATATTAAAGGCTTTAAATTGACATAAGAAGAATTATAAGAATAGACAGTAGTAAATGGCAAACATATAAAAGAAGTACTCCGACAATGCACTGGCAATAGCCTACTAGGATTGTGCTCGGGGGCCACTAATCTCTAAAGTAGCTGTGCGTGCCACACATTAAATCAATAGTGCATGAACAATAACATACATAAGGAAAGCTTCAATACTATGCTGTATCTGCTGACCGAGCAAAGTCTAGCTGGGATGTAGTAGGCTAGGAAACAATGGCTGAGCAAGCGGCTCGTAGCCTAGCGAGGTCCTTAAGACTGTGCGGCCAAATTACGGTAATTGACGGGATGCTCTCTTGAGAGATCCAGATCACTAGTATCTGGTTCTCTCCTGGCGATCCTCTCAAAGTCAAGCAAACGAGTTAGCACAGTGCTGGGTGGCAGAGGCAAAAGCCCTCACTCGCAACACAGTGCTAAACTCACAAGGTACACAGTCAGAAAGACCACCTAGGCTTTCCAAGTCTCCGTTGCGATTGTACAGGTTCAACAAAACCTAATACACATCGGGAATCACAACTCTAGTAGCCTTATCCCAGTCTAGCATCACCTAGATCAGCAGAAAACAGGAACATGAATAATCATACACAGGGAAATGCATAAATTATACGAGTGCAACAAACATTAATCAATCCTATTCTAGTTATCCCTTCCAAAATAGGCTATTCTAATAGGCATATATCTCGTGAGAACTCAAGCGATAATACTTTGGCTGACTAAATCTGCACCAAAGGGGTCATTGAGGTTAAAAAGGGTTTCAGGAAAAGAAGAAGTTAGGCGGTGCAGAGAGTAGGGAAAGTTCACATCAGTCGGAAGAATATATATAGTTGCAAGGGATATAAGAAGTCGCTCTGCCTGATGAGTTCTGAGTAAAGCATGGCGAGACCTCCCTTTTTATACTCGGCCCTCTAGTGAGCAGATCGCCAACTACTAAGGACCGCCCACTGACAATCATTACGTAATATTCTCTCTCAATCTGGGATCGACAAAGGATTTCCCACGCGCTGAGGAGGAGGGAGGAGGGAGGAGGGAATTAGGCCTACCTGCAGCGTGGCGCACTCACTGTTCCCCGTTACGTAATATCTCTCTCTCTCTCCTCTCATCATTACATATAAGTCCCACACACAATACTTATAACTGATGATATAAAATAGAACTCGTTGACTCAGATGAAAACAAAATACATATTTATAATACTTATAGTACAACGGCTCACATAAACTAAGTTAGGAAACTCTACACAGACTACAGCCAAAGTTCCTGCCCTGACGATCCTAGCGAGAGTGGGGCCTGACTGGGCGTTCTGTACAGCATGCTCATACTCGACATGCGTCACACCCCCCCCAAGATTTTACTTGCTCAACCCTGAGCTAAAATCTGATATACAGAACCCCATCAAGCCCCCCACACCCAGCGACCGCATGGCACTAAAACAAAGCTGAGATTATCACTAAAACACATCTTATTAAAAAAAAATTCACATTTTATAACTCCTCCCAACAATAGCAAAAGACACAATATCATGCTCCCAGAGCGAGCTTACAGCAGCTCAGCCGTTTGATAGTTCGTGGACTACTCAAACTCTATAGGCTATGACAAACTTATACAATTATCTATATCAAAAAGAAAGAGTTTTTATATGATTTTTATATTTTAATATGTTTTTTCCGGCTGCACTATAAGGGCAGCCTATTTTCTTCTATACCAAACGCTCAACTCCTGCTTTACGACCCAATACGCTGGGCTACAACCGCGAGCCAACAAGCACCAAGCGCAAAACACCACTCAAACTAAAGCAGGAGGCTACCCGTGTGTCAATCTACCCAGGATCATATACCCTTGAACGACCATCTGCAACCACGTTGTCACAACCGGCAATATGGCGTATGTCCAGGTTATATACCAATAACCTTAGTGACCACCTGGTCAGCCTCATATTCCGATTGTGAAACTGGTCCAAGATCTTGAGAGGGTGATGATCTGGGTAAACTACAACGACCGGACCATAGGCTGGAACATAGACCTCGAAATGCCCCAGCGCATCATCGTCCTTTTCACTTTCATTCATCAGGTTCTGAAACGTTGCTAGTGCATTCTTAAGTCCGTCAGGCATAACATTGCACTGGTAGGTACTCCCGTCCACAACAAAACCACATACCTCTTTAGCACGCTCGGACAAAGTTACAAGCAACGACCACTCACGACATTCCTTATCCCTCAGACCCTTCGTCCACACGTAATCCAGCTCTGCTTGCACCATAGGCTGTCGAGCAGGATTTATACGGTAGGGAATTAAACTGAGCCTTGCACTATCTCCAGCCTGCATGTCGGATTCTACCCCGTACATCAGGCCTGGAGAAGCAACAAACATGCGAAAGTACTGCCATAGCCTAGTAAATAACTGCCTTGCACTGTCTCCACGAACAACATGCCTAGTGCCCTCCCACAACCCCGCCGAGACCGCAGCTTCTAACCTGTAGTCTCCCTCCTTCTCCACCTTCGTCCCTAGAACAGCCAGGTCATGAGAGGGACAATCAGTACCACCCGTGCAGTCACTCCCACAGTTCATTATTGCTAAGGCTTCCCCGCCGATACCGTACATGCGCACCCCCGCATTCCTTGTGACGACATCTGCCTGCGCAGCATCACCGCTTTCAGCGACATGGCCAGATACAGTCGGTCTATGGTAGGGCTGTTGCATTAGACTAGAGCAGCATTGGGAGGCTATGCGACGACCGGGCACTGCGATACCACAGCCGACCTTACCAATCTGCTCAATGTCCTCCTTTTGACCACCACCCTTGGCAGCCATGGGTCGACCCTGACCTGGCAACCATGCCAAAGCCTCGTCGCCCACCTTAAACCACCGAAACAACGAGGCTAACGGTCTTTCAACAGTCACGTGACCTGCCCGTGGAACATCTTGCACCGCCCGAGTTGTGAGACTCAGGGGCTCGGCACAACCAGTGGGGTATGAACCGAGCTGGTGCTGGAGTGCTGCACACTGCTGCTCAGGCAGGTGCTCTAGCGCTTCCACAGCCACCAGACTTGTGTCCCCCGCCCACGGCTCCGCCGAGACATAACAATCCCTTCTCTTCTCCACCTGTGCCCTACTACCCCCCTCTCCTTCTCCACCTTGGCCGCGGCAGACCAACGCAGGGACAGCAGGATGCTCAGGTGGTTGCCTCACAAACTCCTCCAACAGGTTCACATGACATGCTTCCCCGTCCTCGTGTTTGATCTCGACAGCACCATTACCACACTTCTGAACTTCCGGATCCTCCAACTGCAGTTTACAAATATCTGAGGGAACCAACCTGTCTAGATGCTTCCGAAGCAACCCAAGTCCTTCCCCAATATCCAACTGAGCAACCCTTTTTTCTCTCCGTGTGCAACGTTGCTGCCCCGGAGTCTCTTCCGGCCCTACCTCCTCACTAGCTGTGACAGGTCCTGGGGCCTCTCCAGACTCTAACATAGGTGCCAATACTGAATCACCCAGGAGAGCCGCCGAGTCAAAACTCTTAAAACCAACTCCAGCTTTAGCCTCCTCCTGTTGATCGTTCCTCTGCTGGTCTGAAGACGGAGGACTAGGCTGTGACACTTTAGCTGCCCGAGCTCGGGTGACAACACACGCCATGGGTTGTGTCTGGCACCGCTCGACCCACTCTTGTTCTCCCCCACTCACGTCGGCCGGCCTCTCGGCAACGACTAAGGGTAGAACCTCAGAAGCGGGCATTGCAAAGTCGTTGCCGAGAAGAAGGTCGACGCCCTCCACTGGCAGTTTCTCCACAATCCCAACATCCAATTCACGTGCCACACCATCCACCTCCAACTCCAACCGCACCAGCGGGTATGACCGAGTTGCATTAATACCCTGCACCACTACCACCCGAGCCGCGTTTATAGGGTAGCCAGTCAAGTTTTTCATCAAAGTCTGGGAAGCACCTGTATCACGCAAGACCTCTACTCCATGCTTGCGCCCCGCCCACATCACGCAACCCCGTCCTCTATGGTCGCAAAAAACATCCTGAGCAGGGTTCGAGCCTCCCAGGTGCTTCTGCATTGGCTGTGCCTCAGCCTCTGACGAACTGCCCCGGGCAAACTCAGAAAACTTCGGAGACACACCAATGTTGCAGGCCAAAGACACAGCTGCTGTAGGTGGTTTGCTAGGACAGACTCTTGCAAAGTGCCCCTTTTCATGACAATGATAACACTCCAACTCCCCTCTGGGCTTCCCTTGGTACTGGGAAGGGCCCGGCCCCTTCTTAAATGGGACGGTGCTAGTCTTGTGGTCAGTCTTGGTATCATAGCTCTTGTACTTGTTTGCATAATGTATATCACCAACTCGGGGGGGTGGGGCGTCACGCCCCTTGTTACCTGCCTCACTACGCTGGGCAGACCCGCACCCACGAATTAGTGATAGCCGGAGGTCAGCCATCTCAGCTGCCTCCTGTAGAGTTTTTGGGTTCTTTTCTTTAATAGTTAAAGTCATTTCTGCACCAGTACACTTATAAAACTGCTCGAGCAGAAACAGCTCAGTCAACTGTTCGGCCGTCTCAGCTTTCTCAGAACGTGTCCAGTTTGTAAGTGCATCTTTTAAGTCCCGGGCATGTTCAAGAAAGGTCGCCTCCCTAGTCTTCGTAACACCCCGAAACTTCAATCGATATGTTTCTGGTTGCAACTCGTATGCCCGTAGGACAGCTCTCTTCAATTCTGGGTAGTCAATGCAAGACTCTAAAGGCAGTGCATCATAAGCCTTCAGACCCTTACCCGTAAGTCTTGAGGAGACTAGAGCTGCCCACTTCTCTTCAGGCCAATTATGCTCCCTACACTTCTTCTCAAAACGATTAAAAAATTCTGTGACTTCAGTTTCACTAAATGCCGGCACCAATTTGACTAAGTGGGACAAGGACTGTTCTCTTACTTGGCCCTCACGGCCCATCCGAGTCCCTGTCGACTCTGCACGAGTCTTATCTAAATCTATTTGAGCACAATATTTCTCGGAGTCGTACCTAAGCTCAGCCTCGTGCCTCCTGGTCTCAGCCTCAATCTCCTGCTTCCTAGCCTCAACCTCAATCTCGTGCCTCCTAGTCTCATTCTCCTGCTTCCTAGTCTCATTCTCCTGCTTCCTAGACTCAGCCTCAATTTTAGCAAGCTCAAGTCTAAATATCATATCTGGAGACAGGCAGGAAGAGGGAGCTGCCACTACTGAAGGAGGGGGGGCAAAAACTGGGGAACCACCATGTGCACCGCCCGAGGGCACTCCAATCTGCCAATTCTCATCCCTCTGTGGGAGAGTGCTAATCTCCGGCAACTGAGTGGACGGCACTGTGGGAGTCGAGTGAGAGGGGATCTGGGGAGGAACCCCCCCAAACGCCCTCTCCTCCGAAACCCCATGTCGCCCACGCAACACCCAGGAAATCAGCTCCCTCTTGGACATCCCTATTACATTGGATAGGCCCAAAACCTTGGCTATCAGGTGCAAGCCATAAATATCCACCCCAGTCAGCCTCTCCTCCGTCACGTGGTACCGCTTACTCACAAAAACTCTAGCATCCTCCTCACTGATTACTAACGGCACCTCTTCAAATGGCATCTCTCGCTCCTCGTCAGTGCTAGGGCACGACATACTGAAGTCCACAAAAAAATTCTCGAGACAAAAGTGTTAAACTTCCTTATGCAAGCACTAATTACTAAATTAACTGGAGTCTCTTAAATGCTCTACTAATTGCCCTACAAAAAAAAAATATTCTTCAATATGCACGCTAAAGTACAAACAAACAAATGTTGTACAACTCTGCAAAAATTTATACTGTTCACAAAATCCTAAGCAAGGTCGCCATTTGTTACGACCGGGCACTCGGGTACACTAGGGCTCTCACACAGGACTCGAGTATGGCTCGCTGCCACAACGGAAACACACGATCCCAACCCCAGAGTACTGCCAGCCGAACAAAAAACACCAATACCCTCCAGAGTTCTATCTGCGATAACGGGGTATACAAGAACTCGGTACTAGCGTTTCACAACAGACTAATAAAAAGACGGGAGTTATCTAGTCTGGTCAACAATCAAACAAAGAAGTAAATACAACAACACCAAAGAATAGTGTTGGCCGAAGCCGAAGTAATCCACCCTTGACTAAGAACTTAAGAAGTCCTCCACCCTCTACTTCGGATCGGCACTATTACGTTACGTTAAACAATAGTCCTCGAGCATCGAGCAAGGAATCTTCTGATAAAGTTAGATGCTTCTCGGATACTCGTAAGAAGTAAGTATCGGATTTTGAACAGCAATTCAATAAGCAACACACTGGCAATTAAGTAATATTAAAGGCTTTAAATTGACATAAGAAGAATTATAAGAATAGACAGTAGTAAATGGCAAACATATAAAAGAAGTACTCCGACAATGCACTGGCAATAGCCTACTAGGATTGTGCTCGGGGGCCACTAATCTCTAAAGTAGCTGTGCGTGCCACACATTAAATCAATAGTGCATGAACAATAACATACATAAGGAAAGCTTCAATACTATGCTGTATCTGCTGACCGAGCAAAGTCTAGCTGGGATGTAGTAGGCTAGGAAACAATGGCTGAGCAAGCGGCTCGTAGCCTAGCGAGGTCCTTAAGACTGTGCGGCCAAATTACGGTAATTGACGGGATGCTCTCGAGAGATCCAGATCACTAGTATCTGGTTCTCTCCTGGCGATCCTCTCAAAGTCAAGCAAACGAGTTAGCACAGTGCTGGGTGGCAGAGGCAAAAGCCCTCACTCGCAACACAGTGCTAAACTCACAAGTGTGACGCATGTCGAGTATGAGCATGCTGTACAGAACGCCCAGTCAGGCCCCACCCTCGCTAGGATCGTCAGGGCAGGAACTTTGGCTGTAGTCTGTGTAGAGTTTCCTAACTCAGTTTATGTGAACCGTTGTACTATAAGTATTATCATTATGTATTTTGTTTTCTTCTAAGTCAACGAGTTCTATTTTATATCATTAGATATAAGTATTGTGTGTGGGACTTGTATGTAATGATGAGAGGAGAGATATTACGTGGCGGGGGGTCAGTGAGTGCGCCACGCGGGCCGGTAGGCCTAATTCCCTCCTCCCTTCCTCCCTTTCAGCGCGTGGGAAGTTCTTTGTCGATCCCAGATTGAGAGAGAATATGACGTCATGATTGCCAGTGGGCGGTCCTTAGTGTTGGCGATATGCTCGCTACAGGGCCGAGTATAAAAAGAGAGGTCCTCGCCACAATTCTTCAGAACTCATCAGGCAAAGCGACCTCTCATATCCCTTGCAACTATCCATATTCTTCCGACTGATGTGAACTTTCTCTACTCTCTGAACAGCCTATCTTCTACTCTTCTCGTCCCTGTTTAACCTCCATGACCCCTTTGGTGCAGATTTAGTCAGCCAAAGTATTATCGCTTGAGTTCTCACGAGATAAGTGCCTGTTAGATAGCCTATTTTTGGAAGGGTTAACTAGAATAGGATTGATTGATGTTTGTTGCACTCGTATATGCATTTCCCTGTGTGCGATTATTCATGTTCCTGTTTTCTGCTGGTTTAGGCAATGCTAGACTGGGATAGGGTTTCTGAGTTGTGATTTCCTATGAGTACTAGGTTGCGGTTGAACCAGTACAATTGCAACGGAGACGTGGAACGCCTAGGTGGTCTTTCTGACTGTGTACCGTGGGAGTTTAGCACTGTGTTGCGAGTGAGGGCTTTTGCCTGTGCCACCCAACACTGTGCTATCTCATTTGCTTGACTTTGAGAGGATCGCCAGGAGAGAACCAGATACTAGTGATCTGGATCTCTCAAGAGAGCATCCCGTCAATTACCGTAATTTGGCCGCACAGTCTTAACCCTCCAGCCCCGGGGGCTATAGCTTATGACTGTACTCCTGTACCGGGGGTTTTGAGGATTTTTTACCTATGTTAACTACTCTGTAAAAGAATGAATATTGCATGTAATGTTGTGAATAAAAAAAAATAATGTTTCACAAACCTTCCTCTGTCGAATGGCGTTTAGTAGAGGTCTCTAGCCCCTCTGGTTGCATAATGGTGAGCGCGGGAAGACGAGTGCTTTTTTATGCGGGAATTTCCTCACGCGTCCGAAAGCGTCGGCCCGCCCTGGCTACGACGCACCTAGCCGCTCGCCGCGCCAAAGTATTTATCTCCCTTAGACGATTTTAGTGTTTGATATTGAGAATGTGATGTTTGTTTTGATATTTTCTAGTTATTTTGAGGCCAATTATATAAAATATGTTTATTAGGGTATCAATTTCACTGATATTGGTAATTTTCACTCGATACCGTACATTTTATTAGTAATTGAGGTAGGTTATTGTTGTATTAGGCACTGATTATTCGTTATCACAGGTGTTTATTATACTTTGGCCATCAAATCTTAGGTCTTGTGTCACTTTCACTTTGACAAATATGCTTTAGAGAGTGTCACTGTCACTGATAATGCTCATTTTCACTCGATACCGTACATTTTATTAGTAATTGAGGTAGGTTATTGTTGTATTAGGCACTGATTATTCGTTATCACAGGTGTTTATTATACTTTGGCCATCAAATCTTAGGTCTTGTGTCACTTTCACTTTGACAAATATGCTTTAGAGAGTGTCACTGTCACTGATAATGCTCATTTTCACTCGATACCGTACATTTTATTAGTAATTGAGGTAGGTTATTGTTGTATTAGGCACTGATTATTCATTATCACAGGTGTTTATTATACTTTGGCCATCAAATCTTAGGTCTTGTGTCACTTTCACTTAGTTATATGATTTGTAAACGTTTTATATACAATTTATTGTGTCTTTTTTCACTGATTTATATATTTCTATAGGTTCTAATCATATGAATGTCACTTGGTATATACATATGTGTCACTTTCACATATTATTATGGTGGAATTGTATTTGTATCAATTTTCTCATAATACTTGACTTTTTTATTATAATACATTGTTTTTCTTTCACTTTTTGCCTATATATAATTATAGTGTACATATTGTCATTTTATTGGGCAATTTCAGTATGATTATTAGAACTCCTGCTTGGTGTGGTAAGCAGCGAAGCACCCTACAGCACAGAGTGCCACCTTGCACTCCACACACTCCGTGGTTGACTTTTTACCTGGGTGCGGCCTCACCCTGCTGTGGTAGCAGACATGGCACCGCTTCTGATTTGTTCTTCCTGCTGCATTCTGAGGAAAGTAACCAAGCTGGTGCCTAAGCAGGTATGGAGCAGACTGCAAGCGGTCGATAACGGCGGGCCCAGGATGTGCCACTGCCCTCTGTGGCGTAGCATACTTCTCCAGGAGCCCCGTCAACACCTGCTTTTGGAACCTCCGCAGGCTGTTGAACTTCAGGGGTGGGTTCTCATTCCGAAGCCTGTATATATTATAGGCATTCAGAATTGACATGTCCACCATATGCAGAAAGAACTTTTTGTACCATCTGCACGAGGTACGCAGGCAGTCAATGAAGCCTATCTGCATGTCGGACTTGTCCACCAGCCTCATGTTGACATTGTAGTCCAGGACAGTATCGGGCTTGGTCACCCTGGCCTGGGTGCGGCGATCCACCTTGCCAGTCTCCACCATTTCCCCCTTGTGGATGGTGGTCAGGAGGTTGACCTTCCGCTGGTCGTGCCAGTGGATAGCCAGAATGGGCCCCGACTTCTTCCTGAAGACATCACCTTTTTTGGTCTTTGCAGGGAAAGTTGGCATGCCCTTCCTTTTCCCTCGTACTGTGCCTACAGTCCCTGTCTTGCGCTCATGCAGGTACTGTGAGAGAGTGGGGGACGTGTAATAGTTGTCCGTGTAGAGGACGTGATTTTTATGGAAGTAGCGGTCCATCATGGCTTGCACCACTGCTCCGCCAAATCCAATGAGGGGGTCCACAAGCACGTCCCCTTCCTTCCCGCTGTACACCAGGAAGTCCAGGACATAGCCAGTTGTGCAGTCGCACAGCACAAAAAATTTTATGCCAAAGCGATGTCTTTTGGAGGGGATGTATTGCCGGAAGCTGAGTTTTCCCCGGAACAGCACAAGAGACTCGTCAATGACGACCTTGCGGAAGGGCTTGAAGTAGGAGGTGAAGCGGTCTCGCATCATCTCATACAACGTCCTAATCTTCCACAGCTTGTCTGGGCGGTGGACGTCGGTGTTGGTGACAAGATGGAGCGCTGCGAGGATATCAAGGTACCGGTCGCGAGCCATATATTTCCCGAAGGCAGGGGTTGAAATTAGATCATTGGTGATCCAATAGTCAGGCAACCTATGCTTCCTGACATGAGGCATTAGCATGGTGAGTGCCAGGAACACCATGAATTCTTGATGAGTCACTGGGGTCCACTTCCTCATATGGCCCTTGGTCACCTTGCCCAAAAAGTGTACCTGGAATTGGTGCTGCTTGTTTGTCTCTTTGACAACATAGCCTACCACCTCCTCATCAAAGAATGCCTCAAATAGTTGGTGTGGTGGAGCATTGGGGCCTGCAGGAAAATTGGGGGTAATGCCTGAACCCTCCAGTGCCTCATCAAAAGGTGGCACATCAGGGTTGTATCCATCCCCATCAACTACGTCCTGCCATTGAAAAACGTAGAATGGGTCTTGTCTACGCTGACGAGGAGCTCCAACTGGTAGCCCAGTACGCCCACGGCCAACTCGGGAGGCGCGCGCCCTAGGGCGGCGGCGAGGGCGTCGGTCAGGGCGGCGGCCAGGGCGGCGGGCAGAAAGACGGGCAGCACGAAGCCGGGCCAAGCGGGGTGGGTCGAGGGTTCGTCGATGTCCATATAGTCATCGTCATCGTCAGGGTGGTCATCTTGCCCTGACGGTGGACTATGTAATCATGGCCAGAGTCTTCAGAGCGGTGCCCTTCATCATCAGTGGCCCCCACATAATCTGGCGGGGAACCAGTGATGCGTGGGCGGCGTGCGGGGGGGCGAGGTGGGGAAGGAGTGACAGGTGAGGCTGTGTCCTCCAGAGGTCCCGGCTCCTTGGCCTGCGACGAGTCACAGAAAGCAATGATTCAGTTTCACTAGGCCCAGGTATTGGGGTGGCGACCTCAAATACTTCTGCAGGAAGACATGTTGAAGGCGGGAGAGGTGGGGAGGACCGTGGGGAAAGTTGCGGGGACGTATGGCTGGGGCCGGCAGGGGTGGACGCCGCCGCGGGAGCCTCAAACAAAACTCTCTTACTTTTCTTCATTTTCTTGGTATATTTTCTACCTTTCCCCTTTTCGGCAGCAGTATGTCTCCTGTCGGGGGACCTAGGAGGCAAATAGGCCGAAAGTGGGGGGTCCTCAACCCTTGGCAATGGTGGGGTGGTGGGGAAGAATGCGGGGCATCCGGGTCATCTTGGGTGGCGTGGGTAGATAAGGGAGACAATGGCGGTCGAGAAGGGTCACCACGCTGACCCTCACTCACAGCCTCATCCTCACCAACTATTTTAGCTTGTTCCCTAGCTGCTGCGGCCGCCTTTTCAAGTATTTTAACTTGTAGAAATGCAGCTTGAAAGGCGATTTACCTGGGGAAGGGCTTGGAGTCGTGTCACTTATGCGAAATTTTGTTTGTGACCTTGAACTCTCCCACTCACTCACTCTCGCAAGTTCACTTTCTTGAGGTAAACCAGCTTCCTCAACAACTGGTACATCACGTACATCACCTTCATCACTCTCATCACTCTCAAATTCTTTCTCAAATCCCAGGAATTGTTCTTTTATCACTCTCATGGCCATAATCACTCGACTTATAATTACTCGAGTGGTCACTCACTTCTTCATCAATCTTATGCTTGGCATCAGCTTTCTCATAAAGTCTCAAAGTCGTCTCAATACCTCCGGGAGATAACACATTTAGGCGATGGCGTCGGGTAAGGCACGACGCACTATCAAGGGCGTCGTAGGAAGCACGATGTCGGACACGGCGGAATCACTATTTGGTGTACTGTCCATGATGGCGTCGGGGTAGATACTGTTGTTGTGGCGTCGTTGACGCCGGGTGGCGCCACCTACCGCCCAATCATCACAAAACTGTGCGCGCGGCTTTCGAAAATCAAGCACGAAAGCAAGGGGCGTACATGAGGCCATCCGGGTTGCGCGGCCGAGTATGTTATGGGCGTATATGAGGTCATCCGGGTTGGAGGGGTTAAGGACCTCGCTAGGCTACGAGCCGCTTGCTCAGCCATTGTCTCCTAACCTTAGATATCCCAGCTAGACTTTGCTCGACCAGCAGATATAGTATAGTATTGAAGCTTCTCCTTATGTATATTATTGTTTAAGCACTATTGATTTCATGTGTGGCACGCTTAGCTACTTCAGAGATTAGTGGCCCACGAGCACAATCTTAGTAGGCTATTGCTAGTGCATTGTCGGAGTACTTCTTCTTAATGTTTGCCATATCCTATTGCTTATTCTTATAATTCTTCTTATGTCAATTTAAAGCCTTTAATTACCAGTGAGTTATTCATTAAATTGCTGTTCAAAATCCGATACTTACTTCTTATGAGTATTCGAGAAGCATCTAACTTATCAGAAGATTCCTTGCTTGATGCTCGAGGACTATTGTTTAACGTAACGTAATAGTGCCGATCCGAAGTAGAGGGTGGAGGACTTCTTAAGTTCTTAGTTCAAGGGTGGATTACTTCGGCTTCGGCCAACACTATTCTTTAGTGTTGTAGTACTTTCTTCTTTGTTTGATTGTTGACCAGACTAGATAACTCCCGTCTTGTTATTAGTCTGTTGTGTGAAACGCTAGTACCGAGTTCTTGTATACCCCGTTATAGCAGATAGAACTCTGGAGGGTAGTGGCGTTTTTTGTTCGGCTGGCAGTACTCTGGGGTTGGGATCGTGTGTTTCCGTTGTGGCAGCGAGCCATACTCGAGTCCTGTGTAAGAGCCCTAGTGTACCCGAGTGCCCGGTCGTAACAAATGGCGACCTTGCTTAGGATTTTGTGAACAGTATAATTTTTTGCAGAGTTGTACAACATTTGTTTGTTGGTACTTTAGCGTACATATTGAAGAATATTTTTTTTTGTAAGGCAATTAGGAGAGCATTTAAGAGACTCCAGTTAATTTAGTAATTAGTGCTTGCATAAGGGAGTTTAACACTTTTGTCTCGAGAATTTTTTGGTGAACTTCAGTATGTCGGGCCCTAGTACTGACGAGGAGCGAGAGATGCTATGTGAGGAGGTGCCGTTAGTAACTAGTGAGGAGGATGCTAGACTTTTTGTGAGTAAGCAGTACCACGTGACGGAGGAGAGGCTGACTGGGGTGAATGTTTATGGCTTGCACCTGATAGCCAAGGTTTTGGGTCTATCCAATGTAGGAGGGATGTCCAAGGGGGAGCTGATTTCCTGGGTGTTGCGTGGGCGACATGGGGTTTCGGAGGAGAGGGCGTTTGGGGGGTTCCTCCCCAGATCCCCTCTCACTCGACTCCCACAGTGCCGTCCACTCAGTTGCCGGAGGTTAGCACTCTCCCACAGAGGGATGAGCATTGGAAGATTGGAGTGCCCTCGGGCGGTGCGTATGGTGGTTCCCCAGTTCTTGCCCCCCCTCCTTCAGTAGTGGCAGCTCCCTCTTCCGGCCTGTCTCCTGAGATGATATTTAAACTCGAGCTTGCTAAAATTGAGTCTAGGAAGCAGGAGAAGGAGATTGAGGCTGAGGTTAGGAAGCAGGAGAATGAGACTAGGAGGCATGAGATTGAGGTCAGGAGGCACGAGGCTGAGCTTAGATACGACTCCGAGAAATATTGTGCTCAGATAGACTTAGATAAGACTCGTGCAGAGTCGACAGGGATTCGGATGGGCCGGGAGGGCCAAGTAAGAGAACAGTCCTTGTCTCACTTAGTCAAATTGGTGCCGGCATTTAGTGAAACTGAAGTCACAGAATTTTTTAATCGTTTTGAGAAGAAGTGTAGGGAGCATAATTGGCCTGAAGAGAAGTGGGCAGCTCTGGTCTCCTCAAGACTTACGGGTAAGGGTCTGAAGGCTTATGATGCACTGCCTTTAGAGTCTTGCATTGACTACCCAGAATTGAAGAGAGCTGTCCTACGGGCATACGAGTTGCAACCAGAAACATATCGATTGAAGTTTCGGGGTGTTACGAAGACTAGGGAGGCGACCTTTCTTGAACATGCCCGGGACTTAAAAGATGCACTTGCTAACTGGACACGTTCTGAGAAAGCTGAGACGGCCGAACAGTTGACTGAGCTGTTTCTGCTCGAGCAGTTTTATAAGTGTACTGGTGCAGATATGACTTTAACTATTAAAGAAAAGAACCCAAAAACTCTACAGGAGGCAGCTGAGATGGCTGACCTCCGGCTATCGCTAATTCGTGGGTGCGGGTCTGCCCAGCGTAGTGAGGCAGGTAACAAGGGGCGTGACGCCCCACCCCCCCGAGTTAGTGATATACATTATGCAAACAAGTACAAGAGCTATGATACCAAGACTGACCACAAGACTAGCACCGTCCCATTTAAGAAGGGGCCGGGCCCTTCCCAGTACCAAGGGAAGCCCAGAGGGGAGTTGGAGTGTTATCATTGTCATGAAAAGGGGCACTTTGCAAGAGTCTGTCCTAGCAAACCACCTACAGCAGCTGTGTCTTTGGCCTGCAACATTGGTGTGTCTCCGAAGTTTTCTGAGTTTGCCCGGGGCAGTTCGTCAGAGGCTGAGGCACAGCCAATGCAGAAACACCTGAGAGGCTCGAACCCTGCTCAGGATGTTTTTTGCGACCATAGAGGACGGGGTTGCGTGATGTGGGCGGGGCGCAAGCATGGAGTAGAGGTCTTGCGTGATACAGGTGCTTCCCAGACTCTGATGAATAACTTGACTGGCTACCCTATAAATGTGGCTCGGGTGGTAGTGGTGCAGGGTATTAATGCAACTCGGTCATACCCGCTGGTGCGGTTGGAGTTGGAGGTGGATGGTGTGACACGTGAATTGGATGTTGGGATTGTGGAGAAACTGCCAGTGGAGGGCGTCGACCTTCTTCTCGGCAACGACTTTGCAATGCCCGCTTCTGAGGTTCTACCCTTAGTCGTTGCCGAGAGGACGGCCGACGTGAGTAGGGAAGAGCAAGAGTGTGTCGAGCGGTGCCAGGCAGAACCCATGGCGTGTGGTGTCACCCGAGCTCGGGCAGCTAAAGTGTCACAGCCTAGTCCTCCGTCTTCAGACCAGCAGAGGAACGATCAACAGGAGGAGGCTAAAGCTGGAGTTGGTTTTAAGAGTTTTGACTCGGCGGCTCTCCTGGGTGATTCAGTATTGGCACCTATGTTAGAGTCTGGAGAGGCCCCAGGACCTGTCACAGCTAGTGAGGAGGTAGGGCCGGAAGAGACTCCGGGGCAGCAACGTTGCACACGGAGAGAAAAAAGGGTTGCTCAGTTTGATATTGGGGAGGGACTTGGGTTGCTTCGGAAGCATCTAGACAGGTTGGTTCCCTCAGATATTTGTAAACTGCAGTTGGAGGATCCGGAAGTTCAGAAGTGTGGTAATGGTGCTGTCGAGATTAAACACGAGGACGGGGAAGCATGTCATGTGAACCTGTTGGAGGAGTTTGTGAGGCAACCACCTGAGCAGCCTACTGTCCCTGCGTTGGTCTGCCGCGGCCAAGGTGGAGAAGGAGAGGGGGGCAGTAGGGCACAGGTGGAGGAGAGTAGGGATTGTCATGTCTCGGCGAAGCAGTGGGCGGGGGACACGAGTCTGGTGGCTGTGGAAGTGCTAGAGCACCTGCCTGAGCAGCAGTGTGCAGCACTCCAGCACCAGCTCGGTTCATACCCCACTGGTCGGGCCGAGCCCCTGAGTCTCACAACTCGGGCGGTGCGAGATGTTCCGCAGGCAGGTCATGTGACTGTTAAAAGACCGTTAGCCTCGTTGTTTCGGTGGTTTAAGGTGGGCGACGAGGCCTTGGCATGGTTGCCAGGTCAGGGTCGACCCATGGCTGCCAAGGGTGGTGGTCAAAAGGAGGACATTGAGCAGATTGGTAAGGTCGGCTGTGGTATCGCAGTGCCCGGTCGTCGCATAGCCTCCCAATGCTGCTCTAGTCTAATGCAACAGCCCTACCATAGACCGACTGTATCTGGCCATGTCGCTGAAAGCGGTGATGCTGCGCAGGCAGATGTCGTCACAAGGAATGCGGGGGTGCGCATGTACGGTATCGGCGGGGAAGCCTTAGCAATAATGAACTGTGGGAGTGACTGCACGGGTGGTACTGATTGTCCCTCTCATGACCTGGCTGTTCTAGGGACGAAGGTGGAGAAGGAGGGAGACTACAGGTTAGAAGCTGCGGTCTCGGCTGGGTTGTGGGAGGGCACTAGGCATGTTGTTCGTGGAGACAGTGCAAGGCAGTTATTTACTAGGCTATGGCAGTACTTTCGCATGTTTGTTGCTTCTCCAGGCCTGAGGTACGGGGTAGAATCCGACATGCAGGCTGGAGATAGTGCAAGGCTCAGTTTAATTCCCTGCCGTATAAATCCTGCTCGACAGCCTATGGTGCAAGCAGAGCTGGATTACGTGTGGACGAAGGATCTGAGGGATAAGGAATGTGAGTGGTCGTTGCTTGTAACTTTGTCCGAGCGTGCTAAAGAGGTATGTGGTTTTGTTGTGGACGGGAGTACCTACCAGTGCAATGTTGTGCCTGACGGACTTAAGAATGCACCAGCAACGTGTCAGAGCCTGATGAATGAAAGTGAAAAGGACAATGATGCGCTGGGGCATTTCGAGATCTATGTTCCAGCCTATGGTCCGGTCGGTGTAGTTTACCCAGATCATTACCCTCTCGAGATCTTGGACCAGTTTCACAATCGGAATATGAGGCTGACCAGGTGGTCACTAAGGATATTGGTATATAACCTGGACATAAGCCATATTGCCGGTTGTGACAACGAGGTTGCATGTGGTCGTTCAGGGGTATATGATCCTGGGTAGATTGACACACGGGTAGCCTCCTGCTTTGGTTTGAGTAGTATTTTGCGCTTGGTGCTTGTTGGCTCGCGGTTGTAGCCCAGCGTATTGGGTCGTAAAGCAGGATTGTTGAGCGTTTGGTATAGAAGAAAATAGGCTGCCCTTATAGTGCAGCCGGAAAAAAACATATTAAAATATAAAAATCATATAAAAACTCTTTCTTTTTGATATAGATAATTGTATAAGTTTGTCATAGCCTATAAGGTTTGAGTAGTCCACGAACTATCAAACGGCTGAGCTGCTGTAAGCTCGCTCTGGGAGCATGATATTGTGTCTTTTACTATTGTTGGGAGGAGTTATGAAATGTGAATTTTTTTTTTATAAGATGTGTTTTAGTGATAAACTCAGCGTTGTTTTAGTGCCATGCGGTCGCTGGGTGTGAGGGGTTTGATGGGGTTCTGTATATCAGATTTTAGCTCAGGGTTGAGCAAGTAAAATCTTGGGGGAGGTGTGACGCATGTCGAGTATGAGCATGCTGTACAGAACGCCCAGTCAGGCCCCACTCTCGCTAGGATCGTCAGGGCAGGAACTTTGGCTGTAGTCTGTGTAGAGTTTCCTAACTCAGTTTATGTGAACCGTTGTACTATAAGTATTATCATTATGTATTTTGTTTTCTTCTAAGTCAACGAGTTCTATTTTATATCATTAGATATAAGTATTGTGTGTGGGACTTGTATGTAATGATGAGAGGAGAGATATTACGTGGCGGGGGGTCAGTGAGTGCGCCACGCGGGCCGGTAGGCCTAATTCCCTCCTCCCTTCCTCCCTTTCAGCGCGTGGGAAGTTCTTTGTCGATCCCAGATTGAGAGAGAATATGACGTCATGATTGCCAGTGGGCGGTCCTTAGTGTTGGCGATATGCTCGCTACAGGGCCGAGTATAAAAAGAGAGGTCCTCGCCACAATTCTTCAGAACTCATCAGGCAAAGCGACCTCTCATATCCCTTGCAACTATCCATATTCTTCCGACTGATGTGAACTTTCTCTACTCTCTGAACAGCCTATCTTCTACTCTTCTCGTCCCTGTTTAACCTCCATGACCCCTTTGGTGCAGATTTAGTCAGCCAAAGTATTATCGCTTGAGTTCTCACGAGATAAGTGCCTGTTAGATAGCCTATTTTGGAAGGGTTAACTAGAATAGGATTGATTGATGTTTGTTGCACTCGTATATGCATTTCCCTGTGTGCGATTATTCATGTTCCTGTTTTCTGCTGGTTTAGGCAATGCTAGACTGGGATAGGGTTTCTGAGTTGTGATTTCCTATGAGTACTAGGTTGCGGTTGAACCAGTACAATTGCAACGGAGACGTGGAACGCCTAGGTGGTCTTTCTGACTGTGTACCGTGGGAGTTTAGCACTGTGTTGCGAGTGAGGGCTTTTGCCTGTGCCACCCAACACTGTGCTATCTCATTTGCTTGACTTTGAGAGGATCGCCAGGAGAGAACCAGATACTAGTGATCTGGATCTCTCAAGAGAGCATCCCGTCAATTACCGTAATTTGGCCGCACAGTCTTAAGGACCTCGCTAGGCTACGAGCCGCTTGCTCAGCCATTGTCTCTTAACCTTAGATATCCCAGCTAGACTTTGCTCGACCAGCAGATACAGCATAGTATTGAAGCTTCTCCTTATGTATATTATTGTTTAAGCACTATTGATTTCATGCGTGGCACGCTTAGCTACTTCAGAGATTAGTGGCCCACGAGCACAATCTTAGTAGGCTATTGCCAGTGCATTGTCGGAGTACTTCTTCTTAATGTTTGCCATATCCTATTGCTTATTCTTATAATTCTTCTTATGTCAATTTAAAGCCTTTAATTACCAGTGAGTTATTCATTAAATTGCTGTTCAAAATCCGATACTTACTTCTTACGAGTATTCGAGAAGCATCTAACTTTAACAGAAGATTCCTTGCTTGATGCTCGAGGACTATTGTTTAACGTAACGTAATAGTGCCGATCCGAAGTAGAGGGTGGAGGACTTCTTAAGTTCTTAGTTCAAGGGTGGATTACTTCGGCTTCGGCCAACACTATTCTTTAGTGTTGTAGTACTTTCTTCTTTGTTTGATTGTTGACCAGACTAGATAACTCCCGTCTTGTTATTAGTCTGTTGTGTGAAACGCTAGTACCGAGTTCTTGTATACCCCGTTATAGCAGATAGAACTCTGGAGGGTAGTGGCGTTTTTTGTTCGGCTGGCAGTACTCTGGGGTTGGGATCGTGTGTTTCCGTTGTGGCAGCGAGCCATACTCGAGTCCTGTGTAAGAGCCCTAGTGTACCCGAGTGCCCGGTCGTAACACTCCGGACACAGCAGCAAAACGACAGTGCAGTTAATTGATACATGAAAGTATTAATAGTGTTGTCTTGTGTGTGAGTAATGTGTATTGTAAAGTGTTACATACATAAACTTAAAGAGAGCTGCAATGCATAGTAAAATAAAGATATAACCCACTCATCATCCCCATGTGTTCTAGCTAGCAGGCCAAGTCACAGGAACAACGAGTCCCAGCACCGAAAGCGAGAACCCAGGAAAAGACTGCAGAGAACACAAGGACAGATAAATTACGTTACTCTACTATACCGGCACTACGAGCGAGCTGTAGTCTCTGGTACTACACTCGCTCCTGGCTCGGTAGGCAAATCAAGGCTAAGTCCTCGCCCCTCTACAAACAACTCCTGGGCATGGTCGGGCTCTTACACATGGCACTAGTCTAGTCACAAATTGGATGATGAGCTGGGCATATAACTCGTGAACATGTAGAACGTTCACCAACTATCCTCATCAAGAAGATCGCTGTTCACATTAACCCCTTAAATCTAATACATGTAAATATATGCTTGTCCTAAGAGTAATACGAGAGGTGAGTGCTGAAACTCCTTTAGGACCTCAAGGGAAGGTTATGCATTTAAATAGAGAGAAGAATGAAATGAGAGTAATGTCGTCAGAGAGAAAGAGTGCAACCGTGAGAAGTTGGGAGAGAGGGCAAGGGATGTTAGAATCTCAAAGGTTCTAGGCAACCTGATCATGGAACACACAGCGAGCCTCCAGGCAATGTGCAGTACGACAACATGGGCAGCCCAGGCAGCATAGGCAGGCGGCAATGGACTACCAACCCTGTCGCGCCTAGCTATAAGCGCAAGGCTGCCAACCAGTCCATACGTCTGGCAACCACCCCCCCGGCAGCGTGGCGCGTTGCTACCCTCTCGCTGTGAAGCCCAACTCACTCTCTCTCTCTGAACTCCCATTGTCTCATCTATCAACTTCTCTATTGATACTACATATTAAATGGAAGGTCTCGACATGGCTTAAAACAAAACCCACCACTGGTTAGCACATGACGAGACCTTTGCAGAGATACAAAGAACATAGTTATACGTTGTCACACTCAATATAGGCAGCCAGCACGGTACAGTGGTACGGGCGGTACAGTGGAGTACCAAGGAGTACAATCAGGTTGCGTTGCCACGCACTGGGTGCGTCACAGGAGTTACAGGAGAATACGAAACAAGCGAGAAATAAGAGAGGTACTAAAACGTGCCTTCTGCATGTCATAAGAGGCGACTAAAGAGGTTGGGTCGGTGGGCTTGCGACCCCCACCCGGAAAAAAATACATAGCAACGATGAACGAACAATCGGCCCCGGATGCGAATGGACCCTGTGTTAACGAACCCCGACCGACTAATGACAAGCCTACGGACATTCTGAGAACAGGGACATGGAATGTGAGTGGCATGAATGATGGCACAAAAGAGAGAGAGGTACTGGAAGTGTTAGTGAATGCCAGGCTGGATGTATGTGGAATGACGGAGACCAAATGGAAGGGTACAGATGTGAGAGAGTGGGAGTGTGGAATGGGTGTGTGTGCTGGAGTGAGTGAGGGAGCAGTGAGAGAAGGTACGTGTTTGTTTGTAAGTAACAAATGGAAGGAATGTGTAAGAGAATATGGGTCTGTGGGTTCATGGATTGTGTGGGTGAGAATGAAAGTAGAAATACAAATGTGGGTGATTGTGTGTGTGTGTATGCTCCGACAGAGGATAAACTTGTAAGAGAGAAAGAGGAGTTCTGGGTGAATGTGGAGGCGTGCCTGGATAAGTTTGACAAGAACGAAAGAATATTTCTAATTGGGGATATGAATAGTAAGGTGGGTGATAGGAAAGTTGATGGAGTGGTGGGAGGGTGGGGGTTACCGTCAGAGGTGAATAGGAATGGTAGTGCACTTGTGGACGTATGTGTGGGGAGGAGGTTGTGGATAGCCAACACCTTCTTCCGACAAGAATGATACACAGTGTTATGCTGGCCAGCTTGCCAGAATGTGCTCGTACTCGCTAGCGGTCGCCAGGGCAGTGAAATGGGCTATAATAATCGTAGAATGATGTTCTTTCTTTCATAGTATTCATGTTGTCACAGCCAGATCAGTGATGGTCTTTATTCTTGTCTGTGACACTTGGAAGTATTTTATATCAGTGATAGAGTTTAAGATGTGTAGTGTGAAGTTAAGGAGAGAGAGAGCGAAGGAGGCAGTGTGGTGGTATTATGTGCGTGTGTATGAACGTGTGCCTTCCTCGCTCGGGCGGGGGTTCCCACGCTCTTGATTGGCCGGTGGGCCTGGCTGCGTCATAGGACGCTTGCTCTTCATGACGTAGTGGTCTGTGATTGGGTGCCGCTGTCCTAGTGTTGGTACTGGGGGGCTCCTGCCCGCGTCTCTCCTTAGACCCTGGCATGGTGTGCTTGGTCCTAGACGTCCCTTGCATCTGTCCCCAATCTAACCCCCTGTACTACTGTTTCTCTCTCTGAACTTCTTCTTTTCCAATATTTCTTATCTTTATTCAGTTACTTATCCCTTCTGGTTCTGCATACGACTTCCATAGTCGGCCAGTCGTATTACCAGCACCAGTTCTCACATATATGTTTTGCACTAGCTTTAGGGATTATTAGTCATAGTCACATGGAGTCATATTATCATTGGGTGCTTCTAATTATTGAGTTGTCCTTTGTTACTATTTAATGCTAGACAGTGGAGGGTATCTTTGGTCGTTGTCTGAGTTATGTATATGGCAAGTTAGAGCCTGTACGACTTCGATGAAGCTAGGTAGCCTGTAACCCTTGTGCATATTTTTCCTTTGCGAGTGTAGCAGTATACAAGCGAAGGGCTTTTGCCTACTCTTACTTGTATACTTGCTACCTCATTTTGTTGACCTTTGTGGAGCGCCAGGGCAAGACAAGATACTTGAGATCTTGACTTACCAAGAGAGCCTCCTAGTCACTTAACGTAACATAAGGGAAATCTGTTCAAGGGGAGACAGTAGTCTACGAGCATGCTTGCGCTCTGCCTAGCCTCCTGGTACCTTTTATGCCGCTGCTAGACTTTATTAGTAATAAAGACTGCATTGTGTTTATTAACTTTAACTGTGTATGCTTTAGGAATTATTCACATATTATTTGAGCCTAGGTTGATGCTTGGTGCACAACCCAGTATGGCTGTTACTTTGGCTAAGGAAGTACTGTTTTGAGTGGCTATTATTATTGCTGTCACAGAGTTGTTGCACTCCCTTGTTTTATATATATGTATCCTACTTATTGGTGTATTTAAGATACATGCTTTGGTGTCCTGCCCCTGCATTATTTCTGTTCTATATTGACGAGCATCTTAGAGCATCAGACGTTTTCAGAAGATTCTATATCTGTTTGCTGCAGGACTAGACTTCCAGTGTTTTCATAGAGCATTGAAGAGTTTAGTGTTGAGTACAGACTCACACTAACGTTAACGTAAGCATATACTCCTTTATTAAATCTTGTTATAGTTTATTCAAGCATTGTTATTACTTGAGAGCATTTTATTAACGTAAAGTACTCCTGTTGTGAGTAGGCTTTGCCGTCACCGGAAAGCCTTTGTAGAAGTGCACTAAAACCTAGTTAATTAATACCCGGTTATCCAGTAGATTTACTCTGGAGGGTTTTAAGTATTTTGTTCACCGGCGTAATAGTTCGAGGGTTTGGAATTAGCGTACCATTGTTGCAGATATAGCCTATATCCTAGTCCAATATTAAGTGCCCTTGTTTATTTCGTAGTGCCGGTCGGTCGTAACAAATGGCGACCAGTATAGACCAGTATATAGTGAACTGAATATTGCATTTTTTTTTTTTTTTGAGAAATCTTATTGCCATTTGGGGTTGAATTTATTTCTCGCAGTGTTGGCAGTGGACATTGATTTGAGGATATATAGAACTTGTTGGAGTTTATTGGTGACCTAGTATTGCACTCAAGAACATCTTCAAATATTTTTTGTGAATAAAACTACGCGAGAGTTTGGCTATTTTTGTCTTGACTTGAGAATTTTTTTGTTGACTCCATCATGTCACTGGACGGGTCTGAGTATAGTGAGGGCACAGTGCGAGAAACAGGCGAGGAGGTGGAGAAGGTGGAGTTGTCTAACGGCGTTCGTGTGGTGAACAATGAGGAGGATGCTCAGATTTTTTGGAGGAGCCGGTGTCGGCGGACCGGGTGTCAAGGCTGGACCGGTACGGACTGCAGTGTGTAGCCACGGTCTTCGGGTTTTCCGGTACTAGCGGTTTGTCGAGAGGTGAGCTGGTTACCTGGGTGCTCGGTGGGGTGCATGGGGCTTCGGGTGGAGCGGGAGCTGGGGCACCTTCGGCCCAGCCCCCATTCCACTCGACTCCTATCATGGCGCCCCCTCGGGCTCCGGAGCCGGGTACGTTCCCGCAGGCCGATGCCCGCTGGCGGTTGGGTATGCCTCTAGGTGATTCACGGGGTGGGTCCCCAATAGTAGCACCCCCTCCTCAGGGTTTGTCTTCCGAGATGTTATTTCAGCTCGAGCTCGCCAAACTAAGCAGCAGTTTGAGCTTGAGCAGCAGAAGCTCGAGCAGCGGAAGCATGAGGCTGAGCTTGAGCAGCGAAGGGCTGAGCTCGAGCAGCGAAAGCATGAGTCTGAGCTCAAGCAGCGAGAGGTTGACCTTAAGTTTGAGTCTGAAAGGTATTGTGCCGATGTTGATCTAGAGAAAACTCGTGTAGAGGTGACAAGAAACCGGGTCGTCCAGGGGGGTCGAGCCCATGACCAGTCCCTGTCGCATCTACTAAAGTTGGTTTCAGTGTTTGATGAGTTAGGAGTTACCAAATTTTTTCTCCGGTTCGAGAAAAAGTGCCAGGAGCACCAATGGCCCGAGAAGAAGTGGGCAGCCCTTGTTTCGTCACGATTGACGGGGAAAGCACTCAAGGCGTATGATGCTTTGCCCCTAGATTCCTGCGTGAATTATGAGGCGTTGAAAGAGGCTGTCCTGAGGGCGTATGAGTTGCAGCCAGAGACCTATAAGCTGAAATTTAGGGCTGTTCCCAAGAGAAAGGAGAGTATTTTCTAGGAACACGCTAGCGAGCTGTCAGATGCATTTGAGAATTGGTTAAGGTCGGAGAAGGCAACTACTTTTGATGCTGTGAAGCAATTAGTGTTGTTAGAGCAATTTTTAAAATGTACTGGCAGTGACTTGACTCTTAACCTGAAAGAAAAGCAACCTAAAACTCTGCAGGAGGCGGCTAAGCTGGCTGACCTCAGGTTGTCATTGATTTGTGGGTGCGGGTCTGCACAGAGAGCTGAGGCAGGTAACCAGGGGCGTACCACTCCATCCCCCCGAATAAAGGACACAACTAATTATCCATTTAAGAGTACTGTTGCCAATTTTGATCCCAAGTCGAAACCCTTCCCGTTAAAGAAAGGCCAGGGCCCTTCCTCACCTCAGAGGAAGTCCAAGAGTGAAGTGGAGCGTTTCAAGTGTCATGAGAAGGGGCATATTGCGCGCTCATGTCCGAGCACACCGCCTACAGCAGTGGTGTCACTAGTGAGCAACATCGGTGTGTCTTTGAGGTCTTCCGCGTTTGCCCGGGGTAATACGTCGGTTGCGAAGTCACAGTCGGTGCAGAAGCAGCAGGAGGGCTCGTCACCCGTCCGAGATGCTTTTTGTGGTCATAGGGGGCACGGCACTGTAAGATGGGGTGGTGTGGAGCATAGGCTTGAGTTGTTGCGTGATACGGGCGCTTCCCAGACACTTATTAAGAACTTCACTGGCAAGCCTATTAACGCGGCTCGGGTTGTGGTGGTTCAAGGTATCAATGCTACGCGGTCTTACCCGCTGGTCAGAGTGGAGCTTGAGGTGGACGGTGTGACACGGGAGTTGGATGTGGGTGTTGTGGAGAAATTGCCAGTTGAGGGGGTCGACCTCCTTCTCGGTAACGACTTTGTGGTGCTCACTTCCGAGGTTCCACCCTTAGTCGTTGCCGAGAGGGCGGCTGACATGAGTAGGGAGGGTCAAGAGGGGCTCGAGAGATCTCAGTCCGCTCAGGTGTCACAGCCTAGTACCCACGTTTCTGACCAGCGGAGGAAGGGTCGGAAGGAGAAAGTCGAGGCTGGTGGTTGAGTTGTGAGTTTGGACCCAGCGACACTCCTTGGTGACTCGGTACTTGCACCCAAGTTGAGCTCCGGAGTGGCCCCAGAACCTGTCCCCCCTAGTGACATGGTAGGGCATGATGGCACTCCGCGACAGGTTCCCAGGGGCAACTAGAAGATCTTAGTCTTGAGAGTTGTGGGAATGGGGCTATTGAACTTGATGAGGACGGGGAAGCATGTCATGTGAACCTGTTAGAGGAGTTTGTGAGGCAACCACCTGAGCAGCCTACTGTCCCTGTGTTGGTCTGCAGCGGCCAAGGTGGCGAAGGAGAGGGGGGCAGTGAGGCACAGGTGGTGAGAAGTTGGGATTGTCATGTCTCGGCGGAGCAGTGGGCGGGGGACACGAGTCAGGTGGCTGTGGAAGTGCTTGAGCACCAGCCTGAGCAGCAGCGTGCAGCGATTCAGCCCCTGCTCGGTTCATACCCCACTGTTTGTGCCGAGCACCCAGGCATCACAACTCATGCGGTGCACGATGTTCCACTGGCAGGTCACTTGAGTGTTAGTAAACAGTTGGCCTCGTTGTTTCATTGGTTAAAGGTGGGCGACGAGGCTTTGGCATGGTTGTCAGGTCAGGGTCGACCCATGGCTGCTAAGGGTGGTGGTCAGTATCAAGACATTGAGCAGATTGGTGAGGTTGGCTGTGGAGAGGATGCACCCGGTCGTCGCATAGCCTCCCAATGCTGCTCTAGGAAAATGCAACAGCCCTACCATAGACCGACTGTATCTGGCCGTGGCGCTGAAGGCGGTGATGTTGTGCAGGCAGGTGTAGTCGCAAGGAATGCGGGGGTGCGCATGCACGGTATCGGCGGGGAAGCCTTAGCAATTATGAACTATGGGAGTGACTGCACAGGTGGTACAGATTGTCCCTCTCATGACCTGGCTGTTCTAGGGACAGAGGTGGAGAAGGAGGGAGACTATAGTGTAGAAACTGCGGTCTCGGCTGGGTTGTGGGAGGGCAATGAGCATGTTTTTCTTCGAGATAAGTTGCAACCTCTTGTTCCTAAGCGTCAAGAGAAGTTGTTTACTAGGCTGTGGCAGTACATCCGCATGTTTGTTGATTCTCCAGGCCTGATGTACGGGGTAGAATCCGACATGGAGGCTGGAGACAGTGCAAGGCTCAAGTTGGCTCCCTACCGTATAAATCCTGCTCGACAGCCTGTCGTGAAAGCAGAGCTGGACTACATGTTGAAAAAGGGTCTGAGGGATAAGGGATATCGTGAGTGGTCGATGCCAGTAACTTTGCAACCTGAGTTAAGTGGCAAGATCCGTGTGTATGTTGATTGCAAGAGTGTTGGTGCATCATCCCTGACAGACGCCTATACCTTATCTAAAGTTGACGACCCCATAGACCGCATCGGGGCTGCCTCGTTTATCACTAAGGTAGAAATAGTGAAAGGTTATTGGCAGGTCCCGTTGCCGGAGAGAGCGAAGAGAGGTGCCAGTCTTGTGATGAACTGGGCAGTTTATCAGTGTCAGGTGTTGTTTTGCTGCCGGAACACAAGTTGGATGTGTGGCATGTTAAGGGCACTGATAATGTTCTGGCTGATTGTTTGTCACAGGAGGGTATGTCTTAAGGAGCACCCTCGCCGTTCATTCAGTATTTGTTTGAGAGTGGAGAAAAATTAGGCTTGCCCCTGTAGTGCAAAGCCGCCAAAAACACTATTAAAAATAATACAAAAATCTCACATAAAAACTCATTCTTTTGATAGTATATAATTGCAGTATGTTACAGCAAGAATCTTGGACATCCTGAGTTTTTGTCTTAGTAGGCTAGGCTTGTTGAAGCTTGCTCGTTGAGCGTAATATTGTTAAAAGATACTATTATTTTGGGGAAGTGTTGTGCAGATTTTGTTTATATAATGAAGTGTTCTATGTTTGTGATTGTGCCTTGTTTTCACAACTTGGGGGAGTAGCTGTGTGAGGCGGGGTTGATGGGCATTCTGTCTGGTCAGATGTGGCGTTTACCTGAGGTTAAAACGTCCCACATCTTGGGCGGGGTGTTACGCTGGCCAGCTTGCCAGAATGTGCTCGTACTTGCTAGCGGTCGCCAGGGCAGTAAAATGGGCTATAATAATCGTAGAACGATGTTCTTTCTTTCTTAGTATTCATGTTGTCACAGCCAGATCAGTGATGGTCTTTATTCTTGTCTGTGACGCTTGGAAGTATTTTATATCAGTGATAGAGTATACGATGTGTAGTGTGAAGTTAAGGAGAGAGAGAGAGCGAAGGAGGCAGCGTGGTGGTATTATGTGCGTGTGTATGTACGTGTGCCTTCCTCGCTCGGGCGGGGGTTCCCACGCTCTTGATTGGCCGGCGGGCCTGGCTGCGTCATAGGACGCTTGCTCTTCATGACGTAGTGGTCTGTGATTGGGTGCCGCTGTCCTAGTGTTGGTGCTGGGGGGCTCCTGCCCACGTGTCTCCTTAGAGCTTGGCATGGTGTGCTTGGTCCTAGACGTCCCTTGCAATCTGTCCCCAATCTCACCCCCTGTACTACTGTTTCTCTCTCTGAACTTCTTCTTTTCCAATATTTCTTATCTTTATTCAATTACTTATCCCTTCTGGTTCTGCATACGACTTCCATAGTCGGCCAGTCGTATTACCAGCACCAGTTCTCACATATATGTTTTGCACTAGCTTTAGGGATTATTAGTCATAGTCACCTGGAGTCATATTATCATTGGGTGCTTCAAATTATTGAGTTGTTCTTTGTTACTATTTAATGCTAGACAGTGGAGGGTATCTTTGGTCGTTGTCTGAGTTTGTATATGGCAAGTCAGAGCCTGTACGACTTCGACGAAGCTAGGTAGCCTGTAACCCTTGTGCATATTTTTCCTTTGCGAGTGTAGCAGTATACAAGCGAAGGGCTTTTGCCTACTCTTACTTGTATACTTGCTACCTCATTTTGTTGACCTTTGTGGAGCGCCAGGGCAAGACCAGATACTTGAGATCTGGACTTACCAAGAGAGCCTCCTAGTCACTTAACCCGCTGAGTGCCAGCCAATTTTGAGGTGTGCTTCTGCCAGTGCCAGAGTTTTTTTTTTTTTTTTTTTTTTTGGCTAAATCTATCAAGTTGGGAGAGAAAGGAAGGATAATGGGAAAAAACCACTCCCCTTGTCCATTTTCGCCAGAAATCAGGTCCCAGATGGTCCCGAAAGTAGCTGAAAAGACACTATAGACTACAGAGACTTTTATGGTATCGGAATGCATGGGTAGGAGGGTGGTGGGAGGGTGGTTTGGGGGATGGTAAGGGGAAGGTAGAAGCGTAATTGACTCATGTTACAAATATGAAGCCGATTGGTGAGGTAGTTTCGCCACCATGGATTTTCCCTTTTTTCCTTATCTTCGTACGGATACGCTGGAAGTGGGTGGTGGGAGGCGGTTGGGGGTGTGGTGAGGGGAAGGCAGAAGGGTAAGGGACTTGTCAAACAAATATGGAACCGATTGGTGTAGTCGTTTCGCCGCTACAGATTTTCCTTTTTTTTCCTTCTGACGGGACCGGACAGTCAGCGAGTGGGTGGGAGGAGGAATATGGGATTTTTGTGGTGGGTAGCCAAAAGGGTAAGGTACTATTGTGGACTAAAGTTCTGCTACACCTGCCTGACAGAGAGTCGCAATATGTTTTGGTAACACTGTTGCCCCCTTCCCCCCCCCCCCCCCTACCCATTCCATCCCCCCTCTTCCACCCTCTCTCAGGTAAGCCCCTCCTTCCCTCTCTATACTTGTTTCTTGTTTCACGTCTTTCTTGTTTCACGTTCTCCAGCTCACATCGAATCGAATCGTGTTATTATGAAGGTTTTCCGAATCTTCTTCCTAAAATGAAATATAATATCGTTATAGTAGCATCACGTTACATAGTTCACGTTCATATGTGTCATTATTTAATAACCTAACACAATATATAGTTCTATGATGCATTCGTGATGGAATTTATTAACCCCTTGAAGCTCTGACGCGTTTTAGCAGTTTATTTTTGGCAATCATTAGACGATTGTATGCAGCTTAGGAAGGATTTGTGGGGATTAAAAGGGTAAAGACTTTCAATCAACCCTATGACTTCCACACATTCTTCCTAATCTGAATAAAATCCTCTATTAATAGCCAGCAAACAAAAAAGGAGCGTGTCATGGATCCTCAAAGGGTTAACTATGTACTGTATGTTATATAATTCAAACTTTAATTTACTTTTGCATTATCATATCTTCATTCAGATATAATTAGGTAAGCCCATGTTTCTCAGTATCTGAAGTAAGCATGAATTTCACTGGCAAAAATTATATATTACTTAAAGGAGACCATTAAAACACATAAATAATTAACAATTACAATGTATAAATGTATGGTTACGTGTGTAATCTCAATTTACACCAGTCAACTCACCTCCCTCTTAACTACGCTACGCTCAAATTTATCTATTCACGTTTCGTAACGAGTGGACTCAAATACACGGCCACACTTTAAATCTGATTCACATTGCACAGACTTGCAGGTTAATGTCTTAATGGAGGAGATCTGGCGTCTTTCATCTACCTTAGCGAGTGCTGCTCCCTCCACGATTAACCACCTCCGTTCTGTGGTTGAGCATACTTATAATTAGCTATATTTTGACAACTATATGCAGCTAAGAAAGGATCTGTGGTATTTAGATGGATTAATTGAGTTAATATAAAGCCTTTTAATTGATACATGTATAGATATTGTATAGCTATACTCCATTCACTCGAGAGGGTGAGATTAAAGTTTTGGGTGAGGCCAACTGTTGGTGTTGAGGCGAGTGCTTTGGTTCTCCCTCCTTTCAAGTGGTACTACTGTAAAACGAGTCCGCGAGGGTGGGTTTGGTTCTTCTTTTCCCTTCGATTAACATAAACAAATGCAAAATTACAGTCCAGTGTATTATAGTATTGGATTGCATGTATAATAATTATAGCTACACCAAAATTATTTAGGCTCTGTTGCATCATAAAGTTGCGGCAAAATAATATGCCAATATGGTGTGAAATTTGGGTATATTAAACATGGCACGAATACATATGTCAAACATAAGGCAGTGGGAATATGTAAGCCAAAACAAACTATAATTTGTTAACTATGGTAATATCAATATGTCTATATCTATAACCACGAGTGAAGTACCTTAATTAAGGGATGTCGTTGCGTAGTATGAATAGATACTTTTTACTAACCCTTTTGGTACCGGGGACATATTATATATTTCATTATGCTATCTATATTGACACTATTTTATGTAGATTAGGAAGGGTCTGTGGTAGATAAGGTTATATTCGCAATAGTCTGTAGCATTCTAAATACTTGTCCTTCTTTATCTTAAATAAATCGACAAATATTTACCAGAATATTTTGAAAAGGATATCACCGGTATTTAATTAGTTAAAACCTCATAATCGTAGCGTTAATAGGATGAAGATATTCATGCCCACATTTATATAAACACCAACCAAGGACAATATTCAAGGAACCAACAACCTCGTGGATCATGAAGTAAGATATAGATGTATGGTTAAGCAATCTTGTAAAATATTACAATATGAGAATTCACCTAATGAAAAGAACGATTGTCATCCCTGTATGACATTAAATACTTAAGGTTTAGTTAATATGTAGGTATGTCAACAAAATTGATATTTGGTCAAACAGATCATAAGATACAAACCCCTTAATGTTTATTTAAAGTAGTACTAATAATATAATTAAGCTGTCTTCCAAAGAGATTAGATATATATTAGAATGGTAGAGGTATTGTTAACCCTTTCAGTACCGGTGCCGTCCTATAAACTATATTCTGGCTACTATCAGGCCATTATAAGTTTTCCAGCAAGTACTAGGCTTCGAACAATTTCACTTAACCCTTTATACATCCACAAATCCTTCTTAAACTGCACAACATCGTCTACATATAGTAAGACTATAGTTATATATGTCTCCAGAACATAAGGGGTTAAACACGCACCAAAAATATTTGGAGTTTGATTATCGCCTTGGCCAACAATGTGAGTACGGGTAGGTTGTCCATGCAGTATGTCATTAAACTAAGAGCGCAATTGATATAAACCTATAAATAAACTGTAGCATATGTTTGTGAATTTTGTTATCCTAATTATAATTATACTTGTAACTAGTAGCTCTTTACACCATCAATTTGCTGAACATTATTCTCAAACCATGATTTCGCTATTCATCCTGTGAATACTAAATGCTAGAGTTGGTTACATATTATATAATACCCTTTTCTTCCTCCCACGTGAAATGAATGGATTTACATAATATACACACAATTTGCACATGTTCGTATATTATAGCTTGTACTGTACAGTATGCAAATCATGCCCATGTAGGGCCGAACCTGATGTATACCAGGAGAAAAAATTATGTCTTCGCTTTGAGTTTTATTTACGGTACTTTAACAACGACCTGCTTAATAAGAAAACACCGTAAAATTTAGTTATGGAGAGTCCTCACTCAAATTGTTTGTTGTGGTTTATCCATATACTAAACGTCCCAGCCAGTTAGTTTCACATATCTATCTATCTATCGCAGGACACCATGATCCTCGAAGGAGTAGACACGAATGAATCGCCCCCATGCATCTCTGTCCCCTGACAGTGGACGCCCCTCCTCCCATCTAGCACCGCTTTAACACATATGCGTCTTAACTGTTTCAGAGATGATTATCATAATAATATGACACAGTGCAGTTATTACTATTTTGAGTTAATAGGTTATTTGGTGTTTACAAAATTACGAACTGGCACTTCAATATAACATACTTGAAAGTAATGCATCACAAAATATCAACAGAAACAATGTGACCTCGTGTTACCATACTAACTAAGGGAGGTGATGGCGTGGGTGAAAAGAAATATGTGTATAAAATGTAAGTAAATATAGGAATATAAAGATAAAACAGATTATAGTGTAATTTTATTATTATTATTGTATCTAATTATTTTAATACATTTGAAAGATTGTTTACATTACTTAAGCCACTTGTGATAATTATATAGACATTTTTTGTTATATTATTTTATAATTTACAGACGAATACAATACCAAAAAATATTAAACTTTCATTTATCATGTTCCTTAACATGAAGTTACAAAGCAAACAATAAATACTACAAAAATCATCCTAGTAGTGAGTCCAGTAGCCTTCACGATCGATAACCTCCTGTAGTCGGCTGGGCATGGAAGAGACCAGATCGTAGATGAGGTTTGGTTTACCTCGCAGCCCCTCCCAGACCCGTGTCGTGTGCTGTAGAAGCTGGTGCCTGGTCCGCTCTATCTCGGGCTCCCAACTGTTCACCATGTTGCCCCACACATGCTCAATGGGGTTCAAGTCTGGCGCCTTACTCGGCCAGTCCAGCAGCTCAACCTCAGCACGATCCTCTTCAAACAACGTTCGCATGATCCTGGCAGTGTGGACTGGACAACGGTCCTGGGTGAAACGAAGTCAATATAAATATGGTCCCTATCAACATTGTTAATATGTATGGAATACTGATCTATTAATTTCAACTACGAACTGTTGCAATAACATTAAAATTCCTCCATCAACGAAGTTGGAAGGATATTATATTTTTGCCTCCATTTGTTTATTTGTCTATTAACAAGGTATATCACAAAGTAAATAACCAACGTTTATGAAATATGGTAAGCACATTAATAATTATGCGGCAAGGAAAGAGTTATATACTTATGTACAAGGCAATCGGTACGGTGTATACCTCAGCCAGCTTAAGTGCAGGTATTCCAAGGACATAATTGAAGTGTCTATACTTCAAATATAAATAGGTTAATATTACATTCGGTAGGCCTACACTATCCAACTATAGTTATATTTAACGATAATGGTTTAGTATTCACTTTCAATGTTTATATTGTATATGAAATGGAGCAGTTTCGTTCGCGGCCACCCCTTGGAAGATGACGGCGTCCGGCAATAGATGGATAGATAGATAAGTTTCATTATATACCGTACGCCATCATCACTAAGGAAATCTTAATATTTAAATTACAGGATATGCAAAAAATTGAAATAAGGTAATGTTACTATTTAAATTATTATTTGTTTGTGTTCTTGCTTGTTTATATACTTTGTTTTTATATAAATTATCATTTCTGTTATTAGTAATATTGATTCATACCTGCATAACAACTATTTGTTCAGGATATGGTATGGAGTATGCCCGTACTGTTGGGAGCATCACCTCATCTAAGATTTCTATATACTGATCAGCAGTAAATCGGCCATTGATCTCCACCAACTCCCCCATACAGTTTAGGTTTACCCAGCCCCGAACGTTGGCCGTCACGTGACCACTCCTCGCTTCTTGGTAGACGTGATGCGGGTCATAGCGGGTATTATTAGGCCTCCAACAATGCAGCTTGCCATGATTAGTTGACTGAAACGTTTTCTCGTCGGAGAAAATCACGCGTCCCCAGTAATTTAAATCCTTCTCCACATGCTCCCTGGCAAACTGCAGACGCCCATCTCGATGTCGTTCCTGTAACATCTCCTTCACAGCTGGGACCCTAAAAAAGTAATGAAATGTCATAAGTGTAAGAAGCCTTCGATGGACATTATTTTTAATCAAATGTTAAAGCATGATTACAAAACCAATTAAGTAAATCAAAATCTTGTTCCCTCAAAATATCTTATCTAAACAATGACAAATTTGTATGATACTCTATGTGATTGATTTGCAGATTCGTTTTAAAATCAAATAGAACGTCCTGTTTATTACACTCAACTAGCAAGTTTACCAATAATCACGTTACTAATATTTATGAACTAGGGTATAATCTATAAATAAAGTAATGAGGAACCGCCACTACAAGAGTTTTGCTCGTACTGCAAAATAACAGTAGCAATGGAGCCGTATAAATGAACAATTAACAATTTAATCCAGAATACACTTTCAACATGCGTCATGAACCTCAATGGGTTATACTTACGTAATAGAAAATGGGTTGTATTTAAGGCCAAGCAGGCTCAGTGACGATAATGTTCCTGCATTAGATTGAGTATGCAAACTAAATTATATTTTTGTCGATATTATGATTTTCATCAATATATTATTAGCCTTTATAATGCTGGTGATGCCATTTGTATTTAATTCTGGTTCCCATTAGGTGATGTTATTCATTTTAGGACGAACTTATAGTTATTATAAGTCTACCAACAATCTAAATGAACGATAGTAAAAGCACAGATCGTTCCTCAGCTGAATTTAAACATTTACATATAAATTGAAGCAAACCAAAAACACAGTTTACACTCTGAAAGGTATAAGTAAATATTGATATTACCTGTGATGGGTGCCAGATTCATGGAATCGACGTCTGACTGTTCTATCGGAAGCATCAAGCTGGAGCCTTTCCCTCGTGGCCCGGGAGTTTGAGAAGGGGTGTTCCTGAATGTCAGCTTGGATCCTCTGGTCTTCTTCTCTGGTCTTTTTCGAGGCCGGCCCGATCTTGGGAGATCTCGTAAACTCCCATGTGTCGCCCACCGAATGCACCAGCGCGAGACGGTGGACCTGCTGACCCCCATCATCCTGGCAGTACAGCTGACACTTCGACCAGCCTCACCCATTCCAACCATCCTAGCACGATGGGTTATAGTGTCGTGGTGGCGTCCATCCATCTTGCTGTCAGACTTGGGAATGATGGCACGACGTAGTGGAGGAATGATTTCGCCTCGGTTTAATCAAGCTCTTCCGTTCATAAAACCCCCCCCTCTACCCCCCCCCCCCCTTATAACTGTAAAACGGTCTTTCGAACAGCAATTATTCACCTCTCATTCATGGCCAAATAAAAATTGTCATGTAAAGTTTATCCCTCTGCTGACTTGATGTTACACAGTTAATCTCTCAAGTGTTGATAAGACTTATATAATGCATACAATGGTATGGAGGTAACCATACATGACGAGTGTAGCTAGAATATTTGTTGTGATTATTAATATTATTAGTACAATTTCTTAAACATTCTCATTTCTTATTATTAGTGGTATTATATTATTATTTGTTTTTATTATTATTATTATTATTATTATTATTATTATTATTATTATTATTATTGTGATTATTAATATTATTATTATTATTATTATTAGGACGTGGGTATTTGCACCCGACCGTGAAAATACCGCGAGCGGTATTTTCAACCGACCGTGTAAATAACACTGACCGGTAGGCCTATTTGCACCAGATGTTTGTCTCATTATGCGATACCGACATTATTACATTAATACAGATCCACTAATATAGAAGAGCTTTCGACCTTCATAAAGTACCGTGTAGGCTACCTTTTATATAATGTAATTATTTAACCATGAATACTGGTTTTGAATAATAATACTCGTTCTCTTGTTGCATTTCCAGACCACCATGGGATGGAATGTGGTGTGTTTGTTTGTGTTGTTGACAGAGATAGGTTTGGTGGTGACGGAGATATGATTATTGGTGGCGGAGATACATTTGTTGGTGTTTGTGACAAATATGTTTGTTGGTGTTGGTGACAGATATATGTTTGTTGGTGTTGGTGACAGATATATGTTTGTTGGTGTTGGTGACAGATATATGTTTGTTGGTGTTGGTGATAGATATATGTTTGTTGGTGTTGGTGACAGATATATGTTTGTTGGTGTTGGTGACAGATATATGTTTGTTGGTGTTGGTGACAGATATATGTTTGTTGGTGTTGGTGACAGATATATGTTTGTTGGTGTTGGTGACAGATATATGTTTGTTGGTGTTGGTGACAGATATATTTGTTGGTGTTGGTGACAGATATATTTGTTGGTGTTGGTAACAGATATATGTTTGTTGGTGTTGGTGACAGATACATTTGTTGGTGTTGGTGACAGATATATTTGTTGGTGTTGGTGACAGATATATGTTTGTTGGTGTTGGTGACAGATATATGTTTGTTGGTGTTGGTGACAGATATATTTGTTGGTGTTGGTGACAGATATATTTGTTGGTGTTGGTGACAGATATATGTTTGTTGGTGTTGGTGACAGATATATGTTTGTTGGTGTTGGTGACAGATATATGTTTGTTGGTGTTGGTGACAGATATATGTTTGTTGGTGTTGGTGACAGATATATGTTTGTTGGTGTTGGTGACATATATATTTGTTGGTGTTGGTGACAGATATATTTGTTGGTGTTGGTGACAGATATATGTTTGTTGGTGTTGGTGACAGATACATTTGTTGGTGTTGGTGACAGATATATTTGTTGGTGTTGGTGACAGATATATGTTTGTTGGTGTTGGTGACAGATATATGTTTGTTGGTGTTGGTGACAGATATATTTGTTGGTGTTGGTGACAGATATATTTGTTGGTGTTGGTGACAGATATATGTTTGTTGGTGTTGGTGACAGATATATGTTTGTTGGTGTTGGTGACAGATATATGTTTGTTGGTGTTGGTGACAGATATATGTTTGTTGGTGTTGGTGACAGATATATGTTTGTTGGTGTTGGTGACAGATATATTTGTCGGTGTTGGTGACAGATATATGTTTGTTGGTGTTGGTGACAGATATATTTGTTGGTGTTGGTGACAGATATATTTGTTGGTGTTGGTGACAGATATATTTGTTGGTGTTGGTGACAGATATATGTTTGTTGGTGTTGGTGACAGATATATTTGTTGGTGTTGGTGACAGATATATTTGTTGGTGTTGGTGACAGATATATGTTTGTTGGTGTTGGTGACAGATATATGTTTGTTGGTGTTGGTGACAGATATATGTTTGTTGGTGTTGGTGACAGATATATGTTTGTTGGTGTTGGTGACAGATATATTTGTTGGTGTTGGTGACAGATATATGTTTGTTGGTGTTGGTGACAGATATATGTTTGTTGGTGTTGGTGACAGATATATGTTTGTTGGTGTTGGTGACAGATATATGTTTGTTGGTGTTGGTGACAGATATATGTTTGTTGGTGTTGGTGACAGATATATGTTTGTTGGTGTTGGTGACAGATATATGTTTGTTGGTGTTGGTGACAGATATATTTGTTGTATTATTCTATAAGTTAAATCTATAGTGTTGTATAACAATTGATGACAATCTGAAATGAGTGACAATTTATGAAAACATAAGATATTCCGCTCACTGCTTCACATATATTATTCTATATAAATCAGTTTTGACGTGGGTATTTGCACCCAGCGTTCTGTTATAAGGTTCGTTTTGCTATATTTACGTCTGTATCGAAATATAAATAAGCCGACGCATAACACGATGATCGGGTGCAAATACCGTAGGGAGTTATATTCACGGTCGGGTGCAGATACCGCTCCAGGTATTTTCACGGTTTGGTGCAAATACCCACTCCGTTATTATAATTATTTTATAACGTTAAATAATATTGTGTTAGGTTTGTAAAATATGGCAAATATGAACATGAACTATGTAACGTAATATACATTTCACGATATGATGTTAATTTGTAGGAGTAAAATTTTAAAAATATGCAAAGCAATGAAAAAGTTCGATGAGAGAGAGAACATAGGGAGAGAGAGAGGTTATCTTGTGATTTTTCATCCCGTGGTTCTACATAGTGGTGGAAAGCAATCCCAAAGGAAGAGCGCATGGACGTGGAACAAGAAGAAAGAAGTAGAGAAAGAGGGAGGGGCTTAGCTGAGACAGGATGGAAGAGTGGGGATGGAGGGGGGGGGGGGGGGGACAGTGTTACCAAAACAATTTGGACTCTCTGTCAGACAGGTGTAGCAGAACTTTAGTCCACAATAGTACATGTGGTAACAATATGAAAGCTATAGGTGCAGTCGTTTCGCTTCTACGATTTTTTTCGGCGAGGACGTATATATACGTCCCTGGCACTGGGCGTGACAACACCCTAGGACATATATATACGTCCCTGGCACTCAGCGGGTTAACGTAACATAAGGGAAATCTGTTCAAGGGGAGACAGTAGGCTACTAGCATGCTTGCACTCTGCCTAGCCTCCTGGTACCTTTTATGATGCCGCTGCTAGACTTTATTAGTAATAAAGACAGCATTGTGTTATTAACTTTAACTGTGTATGCTTTAGGAATTATTCACGTATTATTTGAGCCAAGGTTGATGCTTGGTGCACAACCCAGTATGGCTGTTACTTTGGCTAAGGAAGTACTGTTTTGAGTTGCTATTATTATTGCTGTCACTGAGTTGTTGCACTCCCTTGTTTTATATATATGTATCCTACTTATTGGTGTATTTAAGATACACGCTTTGGTGTCCTGCCCCTGCATTATTTCTGTTCTATATTGACGAGCATCTTAGAGCATCAGACGTTTTCAGAAGATTCCATATCTGTTTGCTGTAGGACTAGACATTCAGTGTTTTCATAGAGCATTGAAGAGTTTAGTGTTGAGTACAGACTCACACTAACGTCACTGCTGTCACAAAGAACGATACCTACCCTCTGCCACGGATCAAAGATTGCATTTACCAGGTTGGCCTTATACAGCAGTAAGTTTAATTTTAATGAGAGGATTTTGGCAATTAGCTTTCCCTTGTAGCGAGGTAAATATCCTGCTTTAGTAGTGCGCTGTCAAGCCTTCAGCAGTGAGATGCCTTGCAGTTCGAATAACGCTCCAGCTACGTTCCGGCTATGTTCTGATGTGGTACCTAGAGACGTTGCCTACTTTGGGTGATATCCTTATTATATCCTCATTATTATCTTGCTGTTGCCAATCTGGTGATGAATCTATTTATGTATTATGTTTAATATTATGTACTATACTCCTTAAACTCTTTTCTATGGGGGAGGTCTGACATACGAAGTCCTGTATGTTAATTTAAGAGTTAGAATTAGAGTTGAAGGAGTGTCAAACTACCCAAGCGGCGAAGCAGACTAGCGAGCGAACCAGCGAGTGGGAAACCAGCTCGTCCGCATACCAGCAAACAAGCCTTCACACCTGCGTGCGTCATAGGGGACCCTGCAAACTACTTCGATGACCTGACGCTATGACGTATGATCGACGCCAGGAGACCCCATTGGTCCACGCACCTGCTATGCAACTCGAGGAGCTATGATAGGGGCGCGCACCATCACTCGCCTCCTGATTCGTTCCTACACCATCATTGTTTAGTATATAAGACCCGAGTAGTGGGCATTCAAATCAGTCTCATTTGGAGTTGGGGAAGGTGAACTTGCAGCTGGAGGAAGACGGGGTGAAGTATTATAATGGGATTGTGACTGTCAGTCAGATTATATAAGTGTGTGTTAAGTGTGTTCGGTGTAAACACTTACGTTATGTTGGTTAGTGAGATATGTTACGTTATGTTGGTTAGTGAGATATGTGATTGGGAATTAACGTTAACGCTACTATTATGTACTTCACTATTTGATTGCGAATTAACGTTGAACGCTACTATTATGTACGTAACTATTTGATTGGGAATTAACGTTAACGCTATTATTATGTACTTAACTATTTTAGTTGACTAACTTGTGGACTAAAGCAACTCTTTAAGTAATTGGGTTATGATGAAAGTAATACTATTGTTTTATATTAATACTTACGAGTTCTTTAATTTTCTTTTAATTAAGCTTACATTGCTTAACGGTGCTTAGTACGGTGATGCTATTGTCTCATATTAATAATATCGCCTTAGACTAACATGGCTGTGTTAATATTACTTCTAGTGATTTCCTAAGCTAAAGCAAATTCTTTTAGCTTCAAAATATTATTTTTGCTTTTCATATTATTTGAGTGAGACCTGAATCGAATCTATGAAGCGATCCTGTAACTTAATTTACTCATAATCAAACCTCAATGTTACGTGGTTAAGAAATACATTTAACTAATTATTAAATATATATCTAACTTTTTATGTGACTTTGATATTAATCCTGATGATAATAATAATAATATAATACTATTAACGTAAGACAAGAACCAAGAATAATAACTGCATTAAATATAAATAAAAGGACATATAAGAAAACTATCATTTCATTTCAAAAAGGGTAAGAGACAGAAATATTCTTACTTTAATATTTATCTTTCAAGACTTTTATAGAATTAATAGTCCTTCTTTAGATATAACTTCTTCGGTTCATAACCATAGCCTACTAAGCTTCGGTTAAATAATAATTCTTTATAAATACTACATGTCTTTAATTAGTTTCAGTATTTTTCATAATTAAAGAGTATCAGTCAATAAAGGATACTAAGTCCTAAGATCCAAAAGGAAAGGAAGCAACAACAGGAAATAATGTTATTAGATTTTATTTTTGTTTTGCCTTCAGCTGACTGATACCTTAATATATATCTCTGTGCTATCTAGATTCATCAAGTTAACCACTTGAGGATCAAGATACGTAACAATATATATATATATATATATATATATATATATATATATATGTTATATATACATATATATATATATATATATGTAATAAAACTCGCTAGGAAAATTGAAACAATGGAACACCAAGCTTTCGTCTATTCTCTCAAGACATCTTCAGGGTAATACAAGAAAACAGGGGGAGAGTGAGGCTTAAATACCCGTCCTAAATCATCTGTGAGTTGGTAACTAGCATATAAATACAAAAAGTGTTGCCAGCCTACTGCCTGTTGCCATATTTTTAGGAACATACTTAATTTATATACAACATATATGTACATATATACATTAAAATGTGCCTAACAATACAATCTAATCATATATACAATTTGATACACCTCAATGAACTTGCAGATCCCTTTCAAACTGTTATCGTAACTTATGTAAATATGAAGACAACCTATACCTGTAGAAATACATATAATTACATATACATACACATATACATGCATACTGTATACACACATACATTACATACATACACATAAAAATTACATATATAAGAAAAATAGAAAAAGAAACAACAAATATGGGAGTCTGCAGAAAGCCGAAAGGTCACACAAGGCAGATCCTACCCATATCCAACCCTACTTATAAGGACGAAGAGCCCACACCTGGCTAATCCCCCTTACAGCTACACAGTATATAAATTATACATAAACACACATATACATACACACACCTACTTACACACACACACATGTACTGTATACATACATTAACATACATATATACAATAATTATTATAAAACAAAACCAAACACAAAGAAAATACATAGTGATCATACCTCATGTGTATAGTATTAATAAGGTACAATCTAATACTAAGAGGATAGACCTCACATAAATGGTCAGGTCTCAAACTACAAGCTGTTTCAATCTATAATCTGACGGTCTGGACATCTATTTCTAGCTCTTTTTATTTTATCATTTTCATTGAGGAGATTTAGCAGGATGTTATCTATTTTGTAAAGGCCATCATTTAGATTCATAGTGTTTATACAATCTCTGATCAAGGCGGACTCGGCAAATAGTCTTTCATAATAACAGCTTGACCAGTAGATCATCTTAGCCTCATCCCAATTTGCATGATGGTTTTGTCTTTGTTTATGTTTAAAAATGCCATTAGATTCTTGAGCTGACCTTACTGATTGTTTGTGTTGTTTAACTCTCACCTCTAATCTTTTTCCAGTTTGTCCTATGTATATGTCATTACATCCTTTACACGGAATGAAATATACACCACCTGCATCATTTTTAGGGCTGTTTTTGATCAAAGTCGACTTGACGGAGTTTTCATAATTGAATACTACATTTATATTCAAATTCTTGAGAGATGTTGTGAGAGGTGTTAATTCATCATGATATGGCAAAACTAAGATATTTTTCCTTGAAAAGGGAGCTTTATTATTTACATTATAGAAGGTTTTTTCGGCTTTGGCTAAACTTTGATCAATAAGACTTTCAGGATAGCAGAGTGTCTTGGCTAGATTATAGATTTGTTTGTATTCGTTATCTATGAATTCTGGGTTACATATCCTTAATGCTCTTAGAAACATACCTGAAAAAATTGACAGTTTTACTTTAATATGATGGTTGGAGAAAAAATGAATATAGGAATCTACAAGAGTCGGCTTTCTATATACTTTAAATTTTAAGTGACCATTATTATTTATAATCATGGTATCAAGGAAAGGTAGTGTATTGTTTACTTCTTCTTCAATTTTGAATGAAATCGAGGGGACAAGATCGTTAAGTTTATTAAGGAATGAATGGTGATTTTGATTGGTAGGCCAAAGACACAAAATATCGTCAACATATCTAAACCAAGGAAGTCTAAAGTTACATATTTTAGGTAAAAACCGAGTCTCAAAATATTCCATAAACAGGTTAGAAATGATCGGGGACAGTGGATTACCCATTGCGCAACCAAATGTTTGGCGAAAAAACCTACCATTCACAGCAAAGTTAGTGTTGAGGACGCACAATTCAATTAGCTTCATGAAAACATTATTACTTATTGGCAAATCTAAATTCGGCAAATCATCTTTCAAAAAACCTAGTAAGTCATGAACTGGCACTTTTGTAAATAAGGAATTAACATCAAAACTTATTAGTTTGCAAGGTGAATTGTTGTTTCTAATTTTACTAATTAAATCACTGGAGTTTTTTACATGTGAATCAGAGATCGTGCCAACTAAAGGGGATACCAACTTACTAAGCCATTTAGATAATTTATAAGTGGCAGACCCTACTGAACTGATGATAGGACGAAGAGGTTTATCAGGTTTATGGGTTTTGAGAAGGCCATACATGTAAGGCCACCTAGATGACCTTCCCTTCTCTGATGTTGAACGAGCTGTCCTGTATTACCCTGAAGATGTCTTGAGAGAATAGACGAAAGCTTGGTGTTCCATTGTTTCAATTTTCCTAGCGAGTTTTACTACATAATTTGATCACACGTATTTGTGATTTTACCTCCATATATATATATATATATATATATATATATATATATACTTCAAAATGTCTTGGACCACGGCCTGACAATCTCACAATCATCTTTTGCAACATTCGTGGCCTTTCCTCTAACTTCTACTCTGTTGAACACCACCTCTCGTCTGTCAATCCTGATCTTCTCTTTCTCACCGAAACATCATATTCTAGTGCGCTTGTGTATGGCTACCCTCATTAAGGGGAGTAAGGCATTCGGCAATACGTAGATAGATATAGCTGCCACAGATACATGTAGAAGTGTGCCTGTTTTAGGTTGAATTTCAGCTTCTAAAATACTTATTGTTTCAACATAAACCATATCACAACTGATGCATGTAGCAGACTTACATTAGTTTCACACGGGACTCAGGGTGGTTAGAACTTATAAAGGAGCCTGGCAACAAGCAGAGCGGCTTGGTGCTACCAAAGTTTGCAGGTAATAGCAATACTTATGGGTTCGTTGCCCGCAGTATGGTCCATTTTTACATAGGACATATCCATACATCGACCACAGTGATTGTGTTAACCTATCCGCGGCGAGACTCCGATTCGTTAAATGTCCTGTTGGGTGAAGCTATTGCATTAATTTGTGACAAATTGTCATTATCCCATAAATATCTTTATTACTTATTCATATGCGCCTATTTTATGTTTAATATGAAGATAGTTACATGTTACAACAATAAAACAAGTGGGAATAGTATTTGGGGGGTGACAAACGTGAAATATTGCTGAGCGGTTCATTCATGGAGTTGACAGAGAGCGAAACTGCACCCTCCCTTCACGAGTTCTAGAGCGAGACTGGAGGTAGTGCGGGCTAGTCTCTCTCTCTTCTCCCTCCACACCCCTCCCTTTCCACCTTGAAACCGGATAGGGAGTTTTGGCGCCATAAATAAACTGATAATCACAGGAATAAGAGAAAAATAGGTGATAATTGAGGGGGGGGGAGGGGGGAATTTGGACACATGTGGAGGAGTGATACGATGTATGGAGAGGAATTATCTCGCATATTTACAAATTCCTTTGTTTTGAGTGACAGTTGGATGTTTGGAAAGGCTTTTTTTAGGCCATGGCTCATATGAGGACGCTCGCCCTCCTAGAGTTCAGACTCAAATGAGGACACTCGCCGTTTATGGGTTAACCCTTCCTACCCGGGCAGTCTTACCTAATGACGGTCGCCCGTACCCGGGCGAAATGGCTGAACAACGTCTAGGCCTAGGCTACCGTATTCATGTTTATATTCACTGCTAGAACTTTCCCACTCATCTATAATCGTAGTGCGGTTTTCAATCTGTATTTTGGCGTTGAGTAGAGCTTTGTAAGTCAACTGGTTCTGTTGTGATGACGATTTCAGTGGAGCAAATATTGCAGAGATGTTGCCAATATGGGGGCTTTTCAGACACTAATTTCGTCTTACGTCAGAACAATAACATTGAAGAGTCTTCTCCTTCTTGTTTTCGGAGGTGCGGTGACGCAACGCTTGGGTTTGATGACATACGTCATACGCACGGCGTTCAGACCAAGCTTAATTAGGCTATTAAGCTGCTGCCTTAGGTAAGGCAGACTGGGTAGCGGCCCTTCTGCCTAAGGCAGACCGAGTAGGAAGGGTTAAGGGAGCGTGGGTTGGGCTACCATATGATTGACTTATTCCCTTGCTTTCCACTTTTTTCTGTGAGTCAAAATACTTTCACCTGGATTATCTTTCTTGTAATTGTGGCTGAGAAACGTAGTATCCATTACTTCTTCCACAACATTGATTAAACTCGTCTTTTGAAGTTTCTAGTTCTAAAGTTTAAGAAGAACAGAATATATAACCCGGATGAATGGAAAGGCATGTGGCATGACTGAATACAAATTAAAAATAATACTCCAAAAATATATATATATATGGTCACTAAAATAAAAAAATTTGTTATAATTATACTATGTGTATTAAGTTCAAAATAAACTATGTGAGGCCATAATACAATTATACATAATACTGTATAATATGTGGTACTTACAGAATGAAAATCGTTTACTATCTCCATATATCTATCTTTTTCTCCTTCTGCATCTCTAATTTTTTTCAAATGGCGTAGGGATGCGGCGACCCCAACGCCCGCCACATTCTGGTGCAGGTAGCCTCCTCTGTGGTGGAGGGGTGAGAAATTTCCACCACCGCTTTTCTCGGCGAGACGTAGAAGTCGGCTAAAGGGGATCGGGGGCGGGGGGCCTGGTATCCTTCTCCCCTTAAATAAATCTACCAAAAAAACGAGACAGAGATAGGGGCGAGGGAATGCGTTCGTGGTCCCGGACCCTAAGAATAGGAGCTTTGAATGTGCGTGGATCTAGTACGAATGAGAAGCGAGAGGATATTGGAAGGTTATTTGAAAGAAGGATGTATGATGTCCTTGCACTGAATGAAACAAAGATGAAAGGAGAGGGAGAAGTGGATTTTGGAAACGTGATAGGTAGAAAGTCTGGAGTAGACGAGGGAGTCAGGGGGAAAGAAGGAGTGGCTATTATTGTGAAGGAGGAGTTGAGAGAGTTTACAAAAGAGTGGAAAAAGGTGTCATCAAGGCTAATGTGGGTGAGAATGCGGTTTAAGGGTGAAAGGTGGGTTTTTGTAAGTGCGTATGGACCAGGAAGTGAAAGAGAGTTAGACGAGGTAGAGGGTTTCTGGGAGGATTTGAGAGATTGTCTACAAGGGTTTGATGAAAATGAAAATGTTATAGTTTTAGGGGACCTAAATGCTAGGGTAGGAAATGAGCCTGTTGAGGGAGTCATCGGTAGTTTTGGTGTGGATGGTGTAAACGAGAGTGGAGAAAGACTGAAAAATGTATGTGAAGAGTGTAGATTGAGTGTAGGTAATACGTTCTTCAAAAAAAGGCGTATACACAAGTACACCTGGCATAGACTTGTGAGGGGAGAGATTGTAGAGAGGGCATTGATGGATTATGTGCTGGTGACAAGGGAAAGATTGTGTAGACTGCTGGATGTGAATGTGATGAGAGGTGAGGCGGAGGGTATGTCAGATCATTACCTGGTGGAGGGAAAGCTAAGAGTTAAGAGTTACAGGAGAATAAGAGACAAGCGTGAAGTAAGAGAGGTAATAAAAGTTAGTGAGTTAGAGAAGAGTGAAAAAGAGAGGGAGTACAAGGAAAGACTAAATGAAAAGTGGATGGAAGTGAGAGAGATGGAAGAGAGAGAAGTAGAGGTTGAATGGCAACAGTTTAATGAAGGAGTGAAAGCAAGTGCAGAGGTAGTATGCGGCAAAAGGAAAGTAGGAGGCAGAGGTATCAGGAAGGGAAGCGAGTGGTGGAATGATACGGTGAGAAAGGCAGTTGAGGAGAAGAGACAGTGTTTTGAGAGGGTTTTACAGGATGGTAGTGTTGAGGTATGGGAGAGGTACAAGGAGAAAAGGAGAGAGGCAAAACGGAAAATTAGAGAAGCAAAAAAAGATGCAAACGAAAGGTGGGGCCAAAGGCTGAGTGAGAATTTTGAAGAACGAAAGAAGATGTTCTGGAAGGAGGTAAATAAAGTAAGGAAAGGAGGACAAAAGAGGGAAGAGTCAGTGAAAGATGAAAATGGAGAATTACTAGTGGAACCAGTTGAAGTGAGGAAAAGATATGCTGAGTATTTTGAATCTTTGTTAAATACAAGAGATGGAAGAGAAGCAGAGGTGGATGGAGATAGGTTACCCAGGCCACCCAGGTGGCAGGGAATGAATGAAAGGATTGAGGAAAATGAGGTGAAAGAAGCAGTGAAACAAATGAGAGCGGGAAAAGCAGAAGGTTTGGATGGTATTGCTGTGGAGTGTATAAAGAAGGGTGGAGATGTGATAATAGATGGGTTGGTGAGACTTTTCAATGTGTGCTTTGTTGTGTCAATGGTACCAATAGACTGGAAGAGTGCATGTATTGTGCCGTTGTACAAGGGGAAGGGAGATCAGCAGGAGTGTTCAAGTTATAGAGGTATTAGTTTATTGTCAGTGGTTGGAAAGCTGTATGGCAGGGTGTTGATAGAGAGGATAATAAAGTGTACGGAAGTTGCAATAGGAGAAGAACAGTGCGGTTTTAGGAGGGGAAGAGGGTGCGTGGATCAGATGTTTGCAGTAAGACAGTTATGCGAGAAGTATTTAGAGAAGCATAAGGAGATATTTTGGGCTTTTATGGACTTGGAAAAAGCATATGATCGTGTGGACCGTGAAGCAATGTGGAAGGTGTTAAGGATTTATGAAATAGGAGGAAATTTGTTAGAAGCAGTTAAGAGTTTTTATGAAGGGAGCAGAGCATGTGTGAGAGTAGGAAATGGTGAGTTGAGTGAATGGTTTGAGGTAAAGGTAGGTTTGCGACAGGGTTGTGTAATGTCACCATGGCTGTTTAATATGTTTATGGATGGTGTGGTGAGGGAGGTGAAAAGGAGAACTATGGGAAGAGGATTGGGTTTAGTAGGAAAGAATGGTAGAGATTGGGAGTTGAATCAGTTGCTGTTCGCTGATGACACAGCATTGGTGGCGGATTCTGATGAGAAACTGCAGCGGGTAGTCAAAGAGTTTGGTGTGGTTTGTGGAAGGAGGAAACTGAAGGTGAATGTCAATAAAAGTAAAGTAATGGTGTGTAATAGGGGAGAGCATAGGGTGAATCTAGATGTGAGGCTGGATGGGGAAATATTGGAACAAGTAGAGTGTTTTAAATATCGAGGAGGAACGATAAGCAGGAGTGGAGGTATGGAAATGGAGGTAAAACAGAGAGTGTGTGAAGGAAGGAAGGTTTTCGGAGCAATGGGAAGTATGTGGAAGACGAGAAATCTCGGAGTGAAAGTAAAAAGTGCACTGTATCAAGGAATTGTTGTGCCAACAGTGATGTATGGGGCTGAGACATGGACTCTGAAGAAAAAGGAGAAAATAGGGCTGGATGTGATGGAGATGAGCTGCTTGAGGAGTATGTGTGGAGTTACTCGTAGAGACAGATTGAGGAATGAAGAGATACGTAGGAGAGTGGGGCAGCAGGAACATTTGTCAGCCAGAGTGGACAGAAGGGTGCTGAGCTGGTATGGTCATGTTGAACGAATGGGAGATGAAAGGCTTACAAAGAGAATATGTGAGTCAGGTACAAGGGGAGATAGAAGGGCAGGAAGACCCCCATTGAGATGGAGAGACTGTGTAAGAAAGGCTTTGGATGATAGAGGAATGACTATAGATCAGGCAGGGGAAGTGGTGGTGGACAGGAGTGAATGGAGAATGCTTGTGAATAGTTGAGTGAACACGTGGTCATTTGGAGTAAGGGGTCGGGTGCAAGTTCGACTAGATAATAGTCCATCAGGCGCCTGGCCCGGGGGGACGATTAATATGAAGGGTGTGCCTGGAAGTGTGGTGGGAGGGCTTGTGGCTTTGGCTCCGCTGCATGTCTGCCTGCCGAGATCGGAACCTCTCCGGGTGGTCAGGGGCTGGGGGAGTGCTGGAGCGACCTTGGTAACCCTGGTCTCTGGGTCTTCTCCTGGGTGACCTGGATGTGTGTGAGTTTGTGTTTTTTATCTGTGTTTATTTTTTGTTTTATGTTGTTTTTGTGTTTTCCCTGTTCTTGCTCTGTCTTGAGTCGGCTACCCCAAAAATGGGGATTGGGCCTGAGCATATAGATAGATAGATAGATAGATCTCCATATATTCAATATTGGTTATTTGTTTTATTAATTAAATAAATTAATACATAATACAATACATCGTTGAGCAAATATGAACATGGCCTTCATATCAACCTCCATTTAATTTGGTTGAACAGAACCTTGTTTATTCAAAAGATGAAATAAAACTGAAGTTACAAAGGTTAGATATGACCATTGAGATTAACTTTACAGTTTCTGAGAAACAGTTTTGAAATAATTATTTTACCTGCAACAATATATTCTATATGGTTCCTTAGATAATGATAAATCTTTTGAATACGGTACTGTATTCAGGTACCGTGTACTGAATATATCGTCACGCATACGCAGTAAAATCACCTTAAGTGAAATGTGGTCCACTTGTTATTGAACAAATCCTACATGCTGATGAAAAAATAGTAAATAATTTTCTGGAGCATCAGGTCAGTATCTTCCATATATTAGTGTTCACTGTATTATGCTTATCATGTGTTAGTGCACCATCTGTTTGTGTTTGAGCAGACGATTGTACTTCACAAAATAATTTACTTAAATATGCATCAGCCCTTCCTTCCGTTGCAATTATGCATTTGGTGTTATGTATAGGCTTCCCAACAATTTAAATCACTTAATATGAATCAAACCCATCTAAAAAAAAATGTATACAGTATTGTGCTTTCTACAAATATATAATATCTATAATTTTGACAATCACATTTCTTCAGTTTTTGTTTTCCCATAACTTCTACCTTCCCTCGCTCATAACTTGCTTAGCCATGTTCTACCTCTACCC
>JBAKBP010016457.1:0-51802 GCA_037953745.1 Lithodes maja | reverse complement strand
CTGCATAGTCACCATAGGAGGGAGAGCATTTAATACTGTATAGTCACCATAGGAGGGGGAGCATTTAGTACTGTATAGTTACCATAGGAGGGGGAGCATTTAATCCTGTATAGTCACCATAGGAGGGGGAGCATTTAATACTGTATAGTCACCATAGGAGGGGGAGCATTTAATACTGTATAGTCACCATAGGAGGGGGAGCATTTAATACTGTATAGTCACCATAGGAGGGGGAGCATTTAATACTGCATAGTCACCATAGGAGGGGGAGCATTTAATACTGTATAGTCACCATAGGAGAGGGAGCATTTAATACTGTATAGTCACAATAGGAGGGGGAGCATTTAATACTGTATAGTCACCATAGGAGGGGGAGCATTTAATACTGTATAGTCACCATAGGAGGGGGAGCATTTAATACTGTATAGTCACCATAGGAGGGGGAGCATTTAATACTGTATAGTCACCATAGGAGGGGGAGCATTTAATACTGTATAGTCACCATAGGAGGGGGAGCATTTAATACTGTGTAGTCACCATAGGAGGGGGAGCATTTAATACTGTATAGTCACCATAGGAGGGGGAGCATTTCATTAATTTACAACGTTTCGCCTATACCTTCACTAAGGGGGTTCACCGGCCTTTTTTTCTCTTTCTCTCCTTTTTTCTCTTTTCCTGGCTTGTATCCATTCAGCCAACTGTTTTAAGACGTTTATCCTCATCCATGTGTCGATTTCTTCCTGGCGAGTGATAGCGAGCCAGCATTGTATGGAGAAATCCAGCTTCGCCGGAAACATTTTTCTGTCGAAAAATGTACAAATTTAGCTTGCTGTCAAAATACAATATATATATATGCTGGCTCGCTACCGCTCGCCAGGAAAATATTGATACCTGGATGGGGGTAAACGTCTTAAACAGTAGGCTGAAATGGGCCGATTGGATACAAGCCAAAGAGAGAGGGAGAGAGAGAAAAAAAGTGAGGTGGGCTCCCTTAAGCCAATGACTTGATGAAACTATATGCAAAACGTTGTCAATAAAGTGATCCTCCTCATTTGGTGTATCTAATAATTTTGTTTATTTTTCTAAGTTTATTTTTATCAATTTATATATAGACCTACAGTAGGTTAGGAAATATACAGTATATGGGAGTTAAAATGGTAAAGACTGGACCAATCAACCCTCTGCATTCCATATTCCCTTCCTACTCTGAATAAAGTCGTCTAATGATAGCCAGAATAAACTATCAAAATACGTGATAATCCACACGAGGCTAATAGCTATAAGAAGTACCTCTAGGACATATTATATCGTGGTCCTAAAGTGTCCAAGCTCTTCCGAACTGACTCCAATCTTCTCATTAATGCTTTACCTATTATATACTGTACATTTCTGAAGTTCACTTGTGCTGTTCGAGGGTTAATATTGTGCCAGGATTTATGTCTTAGACTGTACATACGTATGAACACCAATTGTTTTGTATATACACATCTGAAACTTTAAATCTTTAATGCCAAGGTCTGAAGCATCTGCGATTAAAAAAAAAACATTGTTTGGTCTCGATTTGGTTTAATACAGATTCAAGTGAATGGATTGCAAATCAATGTGTTTCCAATATGTGTTCTTCTCAATGCTAAATAGTAATGTCAGCAACATAATATTGAACATTTCAGAGTAAATAATTTATGTTAAAATATTCAGCTTCCTAACCCGTAGTGTATCAGCATGATCAATCAATTAAGGGGGTACTGCTTGGTTTTTTGTAGATATATTAATCTATTAATTTATTTTTCAGTTTCCTCGCTAGACCTCTATTAAACTTTAAAACAAAACCTAGACCCCCTTGCAAAAAATTTTGTAAATGTTTTCATAGAAACATTTACCGGCCTTCTTCTAAAATTAGATGCTCGCTATCGCTCACCAGGATAAATTCGACATCTAAAGAGCACGAAAGGTCTTAACATTGACAAAGAAATGGGACGAAAGGTCTCAAAATCGCCAAACTAACGGAACGAACGTCTTAAAACCTCAAAACTAATATGCTAATCATGAGGGAGAAGGGTGTCCAGAAAAATCGAGTACAACCCCCGGGGAGATTTCCACTTGAGGGATCTTTTTCTTTACCCCTTTCTCCCTCATGTTTAGCCCCATTGCTTTTGAGACTTACGTTCGCCCCATTAGTTTAGGGATTTTAACAGCTTTCACCCCATTTATGTCACTTTTAAGACCATTTGTGCCATTTAGGTGTCGATTTTTTCCTGGCTAGCGATAGCGAGCCTGTAATTTAAGAGGAACCGGCCGAAGGCCGGGCCATTTTTCTACCGAAAAATGTACAAATTTATTTTGAAAGGGGGTCAAGGGGGTGTAATTTCAAGCTTGATGGAAGCCTGGGAAATACACTAAAAACCTCCCCTTAAGTAGTCGAACAAACCTAACCCTTAGAAGGTACGATGAACCATTTCTTATCGGTTTCCTGGCTATTAAGACAATGTTATTGATAATAGAAGGGCTTATGGAAGTCAGAGGAGTAACTGAGATAGTCTTTACCCTTAAAATGTTCACGGATCCTTCCTAAAAGGTAAAAAATAGTTTAATGATAGCCAGAATAAACTGCATCATTATCTTCTAAGGGTTCAGATAGCAACAACAAGAAGTACTAAGTATTTGTCTGTGTAAGCACTATCTCTTAAGGGGGTAGTGCTTGGTTTTTGGTCTATATTGTATATTGATTTCTTAATTTACTTTTTACTTTCCTCGCTAGACCTCCATCAAGCTTAGAAAAACACCCCCTGACCCCCTTTCAAGATAAATTTTTACATTTTTCGGTAGAAAAATGTCCCGGCCAAAGGACGGTTTCTTCTAAAATAAGAGGCTCGCTATCACTCGACATGAAAAAATCGACACCTAAAGGGCACGAAAGGTCTTAATATTGACAACAAAAAATAAGGCAAAAGGTCTCAAAATCGCCAAACTAACGGAATGAACGTCTTAAAACCTCAAAACTAATATGCTAAACATGAGGGAGAAGGGGGTCCAGAAAAAGCGAGTACTACCCTCTTAAGATTGGACGAAACTTTAAGCTGATTAGATAAAGAGCAGGAGGACAATGTCATGTTCCTATTAAGAGAACCCGCAGGTAAAAGATTAGTTCAATGATTTGTTCTTGTTAGTTATATATTTCACCCTTTAAAGATTGTGACGAATTTTTACAGTTTATTCTGGCTACCATTAGACGATTGTATACAGCTTATGAAGAAGCTGAGAAAATTATATGGGTAAAGAATATCTCCATTGACCCTCTGACTACCATATACCCTTCCTAATCTGGGTAAAGTCACCTAATAATAGCCAGAAACCAAAGAGGAAATATGTCAACGTATCTTCTAAGAGTAAAAAGTATTTCAAGTGAGGTATTTAACCCGCGGGACGCGAGAATGCCCCAGGGGCTAGGGTAGTTATCTATGAATTTCTAGCCTTCCATTCTGACAGAATTAGTTATATTTACGTTATAAAACATTATTTCTTTTCCATGTGAATTTATTTTACTTATATGATGAACATATGAATCTTAAAGAGCGATAAAACCAGTGGGAAAAGCATTTGGGTGGTGAAAAACTTATATTTTTTCCACCCTGTCGTATGTTGGGGCAGCAGGCTGAGAGAGACGCATCCTTCCCTTGCAACGTCTCGCAACACACTGATTGCCACGGGAGAGATCTCAGTGTTGTATAAAATTTCTAAGTGACTCGCTTTTGTTTACGTAACAGTGCGAGAGAAATTCGTGCGAAAAATTGCTGATAAATAAGGGAAATATGAGGAAACATAGACGATAATTGAGGAGGGGGGAAGGGGGGGTTGAGACACATGTGGATGATTGGTAAGAAGTACTAGAGGGATATTATCTCGCCTAATCACATAATCCTTTGTTGTGAGAGCCTCTGGGGTGTTTTGGAAGTGTTTTTTTAGGGACTTGCTTCTGTGAGGCCTATCGAGTTCGCTATAGTTACCCTTCCGTGAGGCTTCTCATGTTATATGGTTTAGGAGGTGGATCACAAAGAAACTTTTGCATATAAAGGCCTGACACAATGGATGACCCTGAACGGCGATAAGATAACAGACTTCAAACTTATCACCAATAGGCTCCAGGAAATACTATTAATTTTAAAGATTAACAGAGTTATTACTGTTTATAATTCTAGCAGAGCCTTTATTTATAACAAGGTATATTATTTTTATTGTATCTTCAAATTCTAACACAGTCTTGAATTCAAGGGAATTTTTTTTTTTAAAAGCCTAACACCACTGATCACTCTGAACGGTGAGGCAAATCCCCAATAGACATATAGAAACAATATTAATTTAAAAGGAGTTATTACAGTCTATATTTCTAGCAGGAATGAGATATCAAGCGAGGAATTAAGAAGACGTCTGGGCATTAGGAATATCAGCGAAGTGATGCACACGAGCCGACTTGGTCGGTATGGACACGTGGATGATCAGAACTGGGCAAAGAAATGCCGGACTGTGAACGTGGGGGAAGCTGCGTGTAGGGGTAGACCTAGAATGATGTGGGATCAGATACTCCGGGTCTGATCTCAAAATATAAAACTTGACAACAGAGGCAGCCCTTGACAGGGCCACCTTGTAAAGCCACCATTTAGGATGTGACACTGTAACTACATTATATGTAGACAAACCGGTCTTTAACCCTTTATCTGCGGGCTTATTTGCGCTATTTAGGGCATATTCAGGCACTCCTGAATGACTAATCAAGTATCTGTATTAAATGAACTGTATTTTGCCGAAAACTAGGCGAAAATAGCTTCAAAATGACACCAGAATGAGCTTCGTAGGTGGCGCAGTTCACCCGCAGCATTGCCATAGACATTCGGCAACACTGTCGAGACAGCTGCGCGAGTCTCCCTCAGTGAGCAGCTGGCTGCTCTGAGGGTCGGACAGAGGTCCCTCACGCTCCTGCCCACTGACACTCGATTTCTACGGCTTTTACAGGCTTTTAAATTCTGGAAATTGCTGTTGTTGTTGTTCCTCAAGCTGCCTGGTCGAACAGCCCCAAGGTCCCGAGCAAGGCCAAGGCCATAACCGAGCGCCCTCACAGAACCCTCCCTGCCGACCACAATAAAGCCTGGGTGACCGAAGCCACTCCAGCTGAGGAGGGTGCGGAGACGCCCGGGAAACCAAAGCCCCACCCAGGGCCCTGTGCCCCTCAGCAATTATGAAGAGAAAGTTGAGGGGCAAAGGAAAAAGTGACACTTTGGCTTCCAATCTTGGTAGATTGGGAGGTCAATCCACGGAATAGACGCCGTCACTTGAGATCTAGAAAATATATAAGTAGAAGGAACAGTATGGCAGAGATCGCTCAGTTCTCACTCTGATAGACCAGCCCATCACCAATTGCTGTAAGTTGCATATGCGTTCCAGAACGTCACCTGCAGGGAAAGGGTTTAGCTTGTATGTATGTATGTAAGGTATATAATTTCTATTTTATCATAAAATTCTAACATCGACTGGAATTTAATGTGGCTTAGCAGGTGGATCACAAAAACTATTATATTATATTTTCAAATTCTAACACAGACTCGAATTTAATAGAACTTTTGATTGTAACAGGTGGATCACATAGAACCATTTGGGCCCAAAGGCCTGACCCCGTGGATCACCCTGAACGGGGAGGAGATAGCCGACTCTGAACTCATCACCCTCAGGCTCACCCAACACTTTAACGTAAAGGAGGAGGACCCGAGTGATGAGCACCAGGCGGTCACCACTGCCTTCACGGTGATGATGGATCACCACTTTAACTGGTAACATTTAAAATAATATATATATATTTTTTTTTTTTCTATGTGATTGAGGGAGGCAAAAGGCATAACTGCCTATAGCGAGTGCCTCCCCCATAGTTGAAAGAGTGACAGGGCCAAAATCAAGGGACGTTCGAGCCAAAATGCCTGGACACACGGAGTTTGAAGCAATTTAAGTCATAGATATATCTATCTATTGCCTGATGCTGTGATCCCCGAAGGGGTGGCCACGAACGAACCGCCCCATGCACCTCTGTCCCCAGTCAGTCGACAGCCCTCCACCCAACCAGCACCGCCTTGATCCATATACTTCCTCACTCCATCCTTCCACCTCTCTTTCGGTTTACCTCTCCCTCTCTGTCCTTCCACCTCGCTTTCGTACACCCTCTCAGTCATTCTCTCGTTTCCCTTACGTTCCATATGGCCGAACCATCTCAAGGTGTTCCTTTTCACACTTTCCATCACATCTACCTCCACACCACACCTCCTTCTTACTTACTCATTAGTCTGTCTATCCCTCCATGTAACTCTGCACGCACTTCTTAAGTACAGTAACTCATTTCCACCCCTCTCACTCTTGGTCTGAGTCTCCACCGTTCCTTTAAAGTTCTTCTTGTCTGCTTGGCATTCTATCTTTCCACTGTGTTCTACCATACACTTGTGGAGTTGCATAGCTGGGCTTTGGTTGCCCACAGCTGTCTTGGCGAATAAAATTTGCCCCGGTTGACTGAGAAGATGTTTCATGGTGCATAAGGTTTGCACTCTCTGACCCTCTCCGTCTACTATTGCTATGAGGCGACGGAGCCTGTACTGGGGGTTGCTCAGGAGAGGCATGGTACCTTTAGACTGACTCTGACACACCTCAGACGTTCTATTTAAAACTGGGTCCGGGTACCTGATTGGTGGACGGCTAACCCTACCACTGCGCGTAACTGTATCAGCGGAGTCAGTCAGCTTAAAAAGTCTTGTTTTACTCTTGCTCTGTGGATCAGTTCTCCGGCCTTCATGTGACTTAACTAATTTAGTCGAAGGAGATCCATATTTAATTCTAGGTTCGTTAAACGACTCGTTTTCTGGTATTATATCTCTTAATTCTTCCTCCTCACTACTTTGGATATCATTAAAATCTCCATCAGTATTTGAAACTTCGCTCCCTTGGTCCGTAGATTTATCGAGGTTAACCGACTCTCTGGTTTCTCTCTCCCAGTCTGTCACAATTATCTCGGTTTCTTCCAATTCTTCAAGTTCTGATTCCGAGTCTAACTCGTCCTTTCTCCTACTACAGGATTGCCAGAACAGGGAAGTCCCAGTCTCAGTAATGAATCTTCCGTACCAGGAGGAGTCGAATAGTCGTTCTTATTCTCTGCCCAACATTCTGGGTCTCCCTCACTTTCTTCTTCACTACTCCATTCACTCATATCTGGCGGTAAAATTCCCTCGTATCATTTCCTATGGCGGATATGCGTGGCAGAAACAATATCCCCATTATGTAAATACCAGACCTGGTAGGGTCCATTGATCTCAACAACTCGGAAAGGACCCTCGTACTTCTCTTCTAATTTACCTGCCCGAGTGGGGTCATGTCTCTTGACGAGTGGGGTCATGTCTCTTGACCAGAATATACTCCCCTCGGTAATATGGATTTGTCAGAGTGGGTTTCTTGGGTTGCCGTTGCATTATCTGGGTATGAACTCGCTGGCGTCTTTCCCCTTGTCCTTTCAGGTACTGTTCTGGTTGAGAATAGGTGGTGCGGTTGGTAGCGTAGGTAGGAGTTGTTCTTGGGGTAGCCTAGGTGTGATACCGAATATTATCTCATAAGGAGAATATCCGGTAGTACTACGAACTGTAGTATTAATTACCCAAATTGTTTTTGGTAATAGTTCTGGCCATTCTCTGGTTATCTCTTCCCCTTGTGAACTCAGACTAGCTCTTACACAATTCGTAAGTAACCTATGGTTTCTCTCGCAAACAGCGTTCCCTTGTGGCCAGTATGGGGAGGTATGCGGACTCTGGTATCCCAAGGTATCCCCCAAATGTTGCCAGTTCTCGTTATTGAATTATCTACCCCTATCACTCATAATGCACTCCAGGATGCCATACACGAAAATTACTTTATTGAGTATACTGTTTGCCACGGTCTCAGCGCTATTGTCCGGGATGGCACAAGCAACCATATTTTTCTAGAAGACATCAACACAGGTTAATATGTACCTTTTGTTCTTCTTTCTGGGCAGGGTTCCCACAATATCTACAGACAACTTTTACCAGGGCTTCCCAGCAGGAATGAGTCCTGCTTGTTGTTTGGGTCCTCGTCCATCCTTCCTCTCTGACACCCTAAACAACTTTGAACTACTTCCTTGACTATTTTGTCAGCCTGGGAGGTCCAGTACCTTTCATTAAACTGCCTCAAAACTCTAGTTTGGCCTAAATGAACCCCGTTCCCGTCTCGTTCATGTAGGATCTCAATCATGTGTTTAGCCTCGGAATAATCTAAAACTACACGATCTTTAGAGTCCCTCCAGGCTCCATCAAAAAACCGAAATTTATCCCTGTGTTTTTGAGTAGGCTCCATGTTTTTTTTTCTTTTCACGCTGAGTGGATTGTACCGGGGCTAAAGGTAACCTGGATAATCCATCGGCATTGGTATGTAATTTGCCCGGTCGATGCCTTACATTGAATGATTCTGGATAATTCCTCCAGAATCCCCTTCCACCTAACAAATAATCCGTCTTCTGTCTTCATCTTTCGGAGCCACTGTAAGCTGTGGTGGTCAGTGATTACTTCAAAATGTACTCCGGCTAAATAGGGTCGAAAGTATTGCACTGCCCACACTAAAGCTAAACATTCTGTCTTGGTAACACTGTAATTCTTTTCACCTTTATTTAGGGTCCTACTAGCACTGGCCACTATGACTTCCTTGCCATCAACCTTCTGCACCATATGCTGCCCCTAGCCCTTCATCAGAGGCGTCAGTGTACAGCTGGAAATGTTTAGTGAAATTGGGATGACAAATAATGGGCTGAGAGGTTAACTTCTTTTTTTAAGGTTTCGAAAGCCTCTTGGCAACTTTGGTCCCAGTCGAACTTTCTTCCTTTCTCAAGTCTCTTGGTCATAGGTCAAGCGAGTTTGGAAAAACTTGGTATGAATCTTCGATAGTAAGAAGCCATCCCTAGAAATGCTCTGATCCCTTTGATCACAGAATGAACTGTAGTAAGTACTTCACTATCGACGCATCTAATTACACGCGGGGAAACGGTTGCAAAATTATTGGTAAATCTTTTAACTCACACGAATCTAAGAATTTCTTCTTCAATCGAGTTGTCAACTTGTGGAATGGGCTTCCCCGAAACGTTATAGACTGCATCGCCGTTGATTCATTTAAACTCCGCGTAGACAAATATCTCGCATCAAACCCGCGACTGACTGCGTTCGTAAATGAATAACTTTATTTTATCCCCCCCTCAGTTACTAACCCATCTGTCCCCTACTAACTTCCTAATCCTGCCACGGACATTAGTTCCAGGGCAGTAATTCCCTTACCCACTCTAAACCACTGTTTGGACACTTGATCCTCAGTGTTTTGGAGGACAAGCAACCTAGAAGGGTCACTAGATCTGTTGTTGCTTGATTTCCTTTGTACTTTGTACTCCTTTGTACTCCTTTGTACAGTGGTAGGTGTAGAGATTTCTGCGATGGCTCTCACTTTATGGGGGTAAGATTGGATACCTTTCTTTGGAACCACATGTCCTAAGTATGCCACCTTGTGTGCCCCTAGTTGGCACTTATAAGATTTTAAATTTAATCCCGCCTTCCGAATTCTGTCTAATACTTTTCGCAGCCTGTCAATATGCTCCTCCCAACTGCTTGAGAATATTATGATGTCATCTAGATAGGCCAGACAAGTCTGCCAAGTTAGTCCCCTCAGTATTTCATCCATAACTCTAGTGAAACTTGCTGGCCCATTGCAAATTCCAAACGATTGAACCGTGAACTGGTAGAGTTTAACTTCGCTCGTGTTTTTTCCTGATCCTCTGATTTAACCGGTACCTGCCAGTGACCGCTTTGCAAATCCAGAGTAGAAAACCACGTAGACCCGTTGAGCGACTCCAACGAGTCATCAATACGAGGTAGGGGCTGAGTGTCTTTTATTGTGAAATCATTCAGTTTTCTGTAATCCACACAAAACCGAGTAGACCATCTTTATTTTCTTTCTAGGACTACTGGTGATGACCACGGACTGTATGATTCCCCTACTATCCCTTATTTAAGCATATTATCTACCTGTTCCTTCTCCTTTTGTCTCATAATTGGGTTTTGTCGTCTATATGATTGTCTAATAGGGGGTCCTTGTGTGTGTATCTCATGTTGGTGTCTTGTCCGGGCTAATCCGTGGTCCCCTTCGTCTTGGGCGAACACATCACAATAATTCATGGAAGGTGCCTGATTGGTCTGAGGTCAGTTGTATTGGGATTTCTGGTAAGTTAGTGAGTCCATTAGTCCCAACAGTGGTGGGTTGTGCGGTTGTGACCTGACCTAGCAGTCTTCCCTTCTGGTAGTTAATTGTCGTCTCTCCAAAATTTGCAATTACTATCTTTCTCTGATCTGGGGTGATAATAGTGGGAGATATTCGAGCTTCAATCTGTGTTTCTGGCTCAAAAATCTCTGCTGTCATTCCGTGGTGTTTGGAGATTTCTATCATTCTCCAAGTTTTAGAGTGTTTAGACATTTTTCCTGCGGTAGATACTAACGGGGGTCGTATTGTGGTCGTAGTCTCCTTTGGGCCACACTGTATAATTATTTACCCCCAACTGACTCATCAGGTCTATTCCTAAATACCCATCTACCCCACTGTTAGATTTCCCCGATAGAACGCAGAAATCAGTGGTAAATTTAATTCCTTTCCACTGTACCAACAGGGTGTCGGTTCACCCTAAAATAGTCAGCGGTTGTCCTCCTGCCCCTACTAACTGAATATGAGCTTGATTTAGGGGTCCTAGTTCCCTCTGGTTGTTCCTCACAAAATTCTCCAAAAGACAACTTCTATTTGCCCCTGTGTCTACTAACATGTTTGCTGCTCTCCCATTTATTACTATTGTTTCACAGGGCGTTTGTCTCTCTAGTATATTGACATTGCCATAACGCCCTTTTATGAGGTTTAGAGAAACAATTTCTCCATCTTCTGGCATCGTGATTTTTGGTTAAGTCTCTGCCTCCCTGTACTACACTGTGATCATTCCCCCCTGATTTGGGGCTGTCACCATTGGGAGAGGTCGGTCATTGGTAGGTAGTGGTCTCGGGTTAGATCTGTGTGTCTGAGTTTGGGTGTGGTTCGGGCAGCTCCTAGCTAAATGTCCGGTTTGTCTGCATGCAAAACATCGGATCATCGTTCTCTGGTGCCCTTTATTTATGTTTTCCTTTTCCCCTTTCTTCTTAACCTCCTTTAATTCCCTGGCTTCCATTACTGTCTTTATTACTTCCATAATTTCCTTTGTGGTAGTCACTTCATGCATAATGCAGTGATTTCTTACTTCCACAGGACAGGCCTGAACCCATATTTCCCTTTTATCTGCCTCCTGACTCGCCTGCTTCATGTGGGTCATCAGGGCTCTCACATTCTGTCCGTCCAACTTCATACTTTTTAGTTTGTTCCTGGCCTACCTTGTGGAGGTTTCTCGGTCAAACCCTTCTACTAGCGCCTTTCTAACCTCCACCCATGATTCCAGCCCCTCAAGGTGTACCCTTATGTTGTTCAAGGCCTTGCCCAAGTGAGCCTTCCCATAAGCTACTTTCTTCTCGTCTTCCCTGACATCAAGTAAGGTGAATTGGCATTCCAGTTGTTCAATCCACAGTTCGATCTCCTCCTTCCCTCCTTCCCATAACCTAAATGGTAGTAATGTCGTTGAGATTCGGTATCAGGATGATAAGACCGCATCTCTAGCTGCCACTAAACCTGCAGCCAACCCTACTCCTGCCAGCCACTCTGCTCCTGCCCGCATCGCCCGCATATCAACGAGACAGGTGGGACACATAAGACCTGAGTGGACTACACCAGTATACCCTGCCCAGCCAGCTTCTATGGCCCCTACCACCAGAGAGAAAAATCAGAGGGGTAACTACGCTAAACACCCAGCTAACCACCCTAGACTTCCCCAGCCTGATCAACCAGCTACAGGTGGTACTCCTTTATTTTCGAACTTACCTTTCATCTCCCCCATCAAGGACTGCCAAACTGCTCCAGACTTTCACTCTCTATTCCCTAGTCTGCCATTTATATCACCCCTCAAAACCCCTCAGGATCTTGCAGCCATCCAAGTCATGTCCTTTTCCCGGGCTAGGATGGCACATAAACCAGCAGTTCAACCCATGCAGCAGTTCTAAAAACCTTTTCTTATATGTATCATCCTGCACATGCCATTTCTCATCCACTTCCTCCCCCACCAGGAAGTGATCCCCCCATCTTATAACAGAATCTGCCTGGGGCATCTAGCTACAAGGTACAGCCAGAGTCCAGGCGCGCCACCCCCAGAGCTACAAGGACATAACCACCACGCGCCAAACGCCCTTGATCCTCTCAAGCCGGGCGCCTTAAGTAGGGGCAAGAAGATTGCCTTATACTCACCCAGCCTGGACATCATTAACTAAGCTTGCCATTTGGTATTATTTAGTTCAGGGTAAGAACAGCCAGAGATAGCTAGTGTTCAACTTGTCAGTTGTGTGCTGTGATCGAAGATCTACCAGGTCGGGTTCCCCCCATCAGGAAGAGGACTAGCTTGGGCAACCCACTTTGGGCTCCCCCTTTCTGGCCTTCAATGCGGTGCACAAACCAAGTACCAAAGGATTCCTACCTTGTTTTGTTCAAGGGATTATGAGGATAGTGTAGTAACTTGAGATCTACCAGATCGGGTTCCCCCCATCAGGAAGAGGAATAATTTTGGGCAACCCACTTTGGGCTCCCCTTTCTGGATTCTCTTTTTGCTACATGGTTCTGATAGTTCCACGAACTAGCAAGGAAGGAAGACACTTACCTTGACCCCCCTTAGACTACCTATAATGTCACTATCTAGACTGCTTGCCACTCTAGGTAGATCATTATGCTAGTCACCCTAACCCCCCAAACCTTGTAGCAGAACTCCAGCATATCCTTTGGGGATCACTGCACTGTGGGAGTGCAAGAGGAACCCGGTTGTCCCGTGGTAGGCGCCAAGGTCTAAGGAATCATCTTGTGACTCACCCTGGACCAGTAGCTGGAGTCATCACGCCCAGCCGCCCCCCCCCCCCCCCCCCCCCCCCCCCCCCCCCCCCCGACCAACTTCCGGAGTCATCACGCCCAGCCGCCCTCCGGACTACTGGATCATCCCTCGATCTATGGGCCCTCCTCTTCACTACAGCTCTCCTTTAAGTGCTTTTGTACCATTTATGGGTATAGAGTTGACTCAGGGTTGTGGTAGAAGTTATCTTCAGGGGTTCTCATTAACATTACGTCTTGCGAGAGGTCTTTCTTCTCCCTACTTAAATTGACCTTACTTAGCCCACTTGCCGGGACCCATTATACATACCTATCAAGGGATCCTTATATATGCACCTTCCCGGATTATTGGTCTCCCATAGCCCGACAGAGGGGGCGTGCCTATATAAGACCCATAGCATCAAACACAAACACATATTTACACGTAATCTAGTCCCTTTGTATAACTTCTAGCCTAATTCATTTAACATTCTGTCAGGTTCATAACTCGAATAGATTTCACTCTATCTCAGCTCCCGACGATTGTTGCCTCAGCCTTCAGCACCTTGCTAGTACACAATTAGAGTTAAGGATTAATCTTTGCCAGGTGAGATCTAGCACACCTATAGTATTAATATCATTTGTGAGCCTTTCCGAGCCCACTTCATTGTTGATGACCACTTGGCCATTATTGCTTTAGAGTCCAGTTAACGTCACTATATGCCGGGGACATCATTGCATGATCCAGACGGCATTTGCCATTACTGCACTCTTGTCTTTTGTTGAGATCCTCTCCGAAATCTATTTGGGTAGGAGGTGTACCTCCACCATTTTGGGATACCTTATAATTGTATCCTAGGAGTATTATTATTACCTTGAGTCCGGACCCATTGTCCGACTCCTATTGCTTACTTGATAACCTGATTATTGTATGTCTTAATTATTCTTATTTTTGTTGATCTCCAGGTTACAGGTATAAAATATATGTCTTGCTCCTCCATGAACCAGGTGTTAAACTGAATAAAACCCATGTTAACTTGTTACCTGTGTGCTTACTATCCTGCCGTGTTGTCTCTTTATTTAAAGTTTAAGGTATACCTATCCAGTTAGAGAGCTGCTCATTGTACAAAGAATATCTCGCGTTCCAATTTAGACCGGGCATAACAGTCGTCATTGTGTATGGTCTGTTAGACAAAAACACTCAATCCAAACAATTTGTCGAATTCCACCGCTTGCCACCAAATGTTGCACTTAAATTTAAATTCACTGCTTTACTAGGGTGGGAATAATTCAACAGTTGTTTAGAAGTTCGCGTCTTTATTTAACATACTCCCATGGTAGCCGTAATCCCCATAGCAATTGATTCTCTGTTCGCGTCAAGATGAGTTCAAACTATTATTTGAATACCTACGACGGCCCACTATAGTTTTGTGACGCTCACCGCTTCCCCCAGAACCGCATGGCTTACTCGCTAGGACTTGCCAGGGCAGAGAATATAGCTACAGTCTACCTATCATTATGTACTTTCCTTCTCGAGAAAGCTTGTATTGCAGACAGTTCAGAACTGTTCTTTATTTTCGTCTGTCACAATCCTTTCTAATTTATTTAGTCAATTGAAAGTATTGTGTTAAGTAGTTGAATGATGGGAAGGCGAGAGGGAGAGAGAGAGAGACCAGGTGGTGTGACTTGGTAGGGAGGGCGACGCGTGGCTGGCCCCCTTACATAGGCCTCACGGGATTCGTTGCCTCCTGCCTAACACTGCCTACTACGCGGCTGCTTACTGGGCGACTGTCGCGCGCCCTTGTGCCATTCCTGCGAACTGGGACTCCAGCCAGGAGGTCCCTGGGAATATCCTTGTCAGATCCTTCCCAGACAGCATACTCTTAAGCATCTCCCATGAACTGTTCCACACTCTTGTCTTAGAATCTTTCTCTCCTACTGCCTCTATCATTTCCACTACTTCCTCACCTTTTATTAATATCAATCCCCCTCTGGTTCTCTGCATCCACACCTTGAATTGGTGGCCAGACTGTATTATATGCTGGATCTCACATTTCTTATGTACTAGGTTAAGGTTGAAGATAGTCATTGTCTTTTTGGGAGATTGTATTGCTCAGACTGTCTCCATCAATCACTAATGTTTCTACAGGGTTAAATAATGTTAGACTAGGGATCAGGTACCTTGCTGTTGGTGTTTTCACTGTGTGTAGGCTACTTTTGAGCTGCACGACACTACGGATTCTGTGGGTTACCTGGGTTGATCTTTTGTCTGTGTACCTTGGAGTTTACACTGTAGTGCGTGAGGGCTGCTTGCCTAATCCACCCAACATTGTTCTAACTCTATTTGCCTTTACTTTTGAGGGTCGCCAGGAGGATACTCGATACTTGTGATCGAGAATCCTCAAGAGAGCACCCCTTCATATTAACGTAATCAGGCCGCACAGACCCAAGGTCCACACTAGGCTAGGAGCTGCCTTGCTCCACCAGAATTCTGTACCTTTGCGCATCCCAGCTAGACTTTATTAACCCGGGTAGACATTAGCTGGATTAGATCATATACTCTTTTATGCATACCCATTATTTCTACACAAGCATTTTGAGGTCTAGGTTGCTGTAGAGAGACACAACCAGCATAGACCGGTTTTGTTAATAGGAGTACTACTTTTTCGTGGCGAGCATTATTACTGTTGCACCGCTTATAATATTCTTGTGTCCAATAACATTATATGTCCAGCCTTTTTGTGTATTTAGCCTACACGTGCATTGTCCTGCCTCCTGCTATTTTGTGGTTCCATTTCCGATACGTTCTTCTTAGTAGCATCCGACATTATTCAGAAGATTCCTTGTTCGGTGCTTGAGGACTTTACAACACTTTCTTTCATAAAGGAGTGACAGATATTATTAATTAAAGTAACGTTAAGTAAACCTTCTTCTTGTTTGCATTAGATCACTCTTGTGATTTAATTAAGTTAACTATCTTTTCCTTGTGTACCATAACTAAGCAACCATATGTTATAGGTAATAGGCTGTTTTAGAGAACATCAGCCTATAGTAGAAGCACATAGATACTGAGAGTTAAGATACCCCGCTATCGCAGATATAACTCTGGAGGGTATATGTGTTCTTTGTTCGACGGGATTATATATCAGGGGTTGGATCTAGCGTTTCCGTTGTTGCATTTATGCCAGTCTAGTCCAATGTATAAGAGCCACTGATTTATACGAGACCCGATCGTAACAAATGGCGACCTAGCTCAGGATTTGGTGAACTGACATATAATTGCAGGTTATTGTGCAGATTTTTCTCACAGTTTAGGCAGTGAACATTTGTTGATTTTGTGGAATATTTTTTGAGGACATGCAAGATTTTTTTTTTTAGCAAAGTAATATAGTACTTAAGCTGTCTCCGAGAATTTGTTATTGTGAATATTGTGGTATAAGAGTTTGGGGTACTTCTTTTTTGTGTATCAAAGTGAAAAATCTTCAGTGAGCATCATGTCTTATAGCGGATCAGTGCAGGATGAAGACACAGTACGTGATGTAGAAGCTGAGGAGCAGCAGCATGGGCAGGTTGTTAACTTGGTGAACAGTGAGGAGGATGCAAGGAATTTTTTACAATGGCCTGTTACTTCCGACCAGTTGGTGGGTATGAATCGGTACGGTCTCCAGTGCTTAGCCGCAGCTATCGGTCATGTATGTACTAGTGGCATGACCAAGGATGACCTGATGACGTGTGTGCTGGGTGGGGTGACTGGCGTACGAGGTAGGGTGAGTGCTCAGAGCCCTTTGGCCGAGCTTCCCCTTCACTCGACTGCCAATCCTCCTATTGGAGTACTGACCCTGAGCACGCTTCCGCAGGTGGGTAGTGACTGGCAGGGTGGTTTGCCCCTGGGGGGATCACCGGGTATTTCTAACATCATTGCATCTCCTCCTCCTCCTCAAGGTTTGACCCAGGAGATGCTCTTTCAGCTCGAGATGGCAAAACATCAGAGTCAACAGCAGACAGAGCTAGCTAAGATAGACGAGAGAAAAGGGCTAGCTAAGATAGAAGAGAGAAAAGAGCTAGCTAAGATAGAAGAGAGAAATGAGCTAGCTAAGATAGAAGAGAGAAAAGAGATGGCTAGGATGCAGCAACAGACGAGGGAAGCTGAGCTTAGGACTGAACTAGAATATACAATATACTGTGCCGACATGGATTTAGAGAAGTCTCGTGTTGAGACGACGGGACAGCGACTCGGTACTGGAAACCGTGCGCATGATCAGTCTCTGTCGCACCTTCTCAAACTGGTCCCTGTATTTGACGAGTCTGGTGTCAAAGAGTTTTTCAATAGATTTGAGAAGAAGTGCCGGGAGCATCAGTGGCCTGAAGTTAAGTGGGCGGCCCTTGTGTCCTCTAGACTCGTAGGTAAGGGGCTCAAGGCTTACGATGCACTGCCTTTGGAGTCCGTTGTTTATGAGGAGCTCAAGGAGGCTGTCCTGCGGGCATACGAGCTACAACCCGAGACATATAGGTTAAAGTTCCGGGGTGTGACTAAGGGGCGAGACAGTACCTTCTTGGAGCACGCCCGGGACCTGTCCGACGCTATGGGAAACTGGCTCAGATCAGAGAAGACAACTACGTTTGATGAGATGAAACAGTTGATGCTTCTAGAGCAGTTTTATAAGTGTACGGGCGGCGACTTGACTTTAAACCTTAAAGAGAAGAACCCAAGAACTCTCGTAGAAGCAGCAGAGATGGCTGATCGTCGGTTGTCACTAATTCGGGGGTGCGGCTCTGCACAGAGAAACGATGTAGGCATTAAGGAGCGTTACCCTCCCCCTCCCCGGAATATGGACACACATAAATTTAAAAGCAATGACACCAAGACTGATCACAAACCTAGCACCGCCCCGTTTAAGAAGGGTCAGGGGACTTTTACACCTCAGTATAAGTCCAAAGGGAAATTTGAGTGTTATCACTGTCACAAAGAGGGGCACATGGCAAAAGCTTGTCCGAGCAGACCTACCTCGGCGGCTGTGTCATTGGCTCGCAGCATTGGGGTGTTCCAGAAGTCTTCTGTGTTTGCTGGAGGCATAAGATCAGAGGATGGAGCACCGCCAGTGAAGAAGGATCCGGAAGGCTCGAACCCTGTACGCGATGCCTTTTGCGACCATAGAGGGCATGGCTGCGTGAAGTAGGGGGGCAAGAAGCACGGGGTACAGCTTTTGCGTGACCCAGGTGCCTCTCAGACACTCTTGAAGAATTTCACTGGTAGACCCATAAACGTGGCGCGGGTAGTTGTGGTGCAGGGAGCTAATGCAACTAGGTCATACCCGCTTGTTAGAATGGAGCTTGAAGTTGACGGTGTGACTCGCGAACTGGATGTGGGAATCGTGGAGAAATTGCCTGTTGGGGGCGTCGACCTCCTTTTCGGCAATGACTTTGCGGTGCCTGCTTCTAAGGTTTCACCATTAGTCGTTGCCGAGGAGCCGGCCGACGTGAGTAGGGAGGAACAGGAGTGGCTTGAGAAGTGTCCGGTGCAACCAATGGCGTGTGTTGTAACCAGATCTCTCGCATCCAGGGAGTCGCAGCCTAACCAACAGTCTTCAAATAAGCGGAGGAACGGTCACGAGAAGGTGCTGAAAGCTGATACGGTGGAGAGTCTAATACCAGCAGCGCTTCTCGGGGACTCGGTATTAGCACCGTTATTAGAGTCTGGAGAAGCACCACCACCTGTCACTGAGAGTGTAGAGGCAGGGCTTAAAGAGACTCAGAGGCAGCAACGGTATACACGGAGAGAGCAACGGGATGCAAAGTTCGATGTTGGGGGAGGGCATGAGTTGTTTCGCAAACACTTAGACAGGCTAGCTCCCTCAGATATTCGCAAATTGCAGCTAGAAGACCCGGAGGTTCTAAAGTGTAGTGACGGTGCTGTCGAACTTGAGAGTAGAGAACGAATGTTGCGTAGTCTGGAGTTGGCTGGTCGCAATCTGGTAGGCTCTCAGGCCTTCATGAAGGACAGGTACGACCACAAGGTGAAACTCAGGGAGTTTCACGTGGGTCAGGAGGTGTTGATACTACTCCCTAATCCTATCGTAATGGAAGCATACATTCCATTCTCTTTCTCTCAGACTAATGCTAAAAAATCTTGGTTTACTCACGCCTGTTCTACTGCTGTCCGCAATAAGGAGGAAGCATTCAAACGGTACCGACGCCTTAAAACTCAAGACTCTCATTCTTCATATGTTTCTGCCCGGAATCAAGCCAAATCTGTTCTTCGACTTGCCAAACACTCTTTCATCAATAATAAATGCACTGAACTATCCAACTCTAGCTCTTCCCAAGCTTTCTGGCATCTAGCCAAAAACCTCTCCAACAATTTCTCTTCCTCGTCTTTCCCTCCCCTTTCCCACTCTGATGGCACAACCATCACTTCTTCCTCTGACAAAGCTAAACTCTTCGCTCAAACTTTTGCTAGAAACTCCACCTTGGATGATTCCGGTGCTATTCCTCCCTCTCCGCCCTCCTCTCTCTTACTTATGCCTAATATCCTAATCTCTTCTAAAGATGTACTTTCTACCCTCTCTGGGCTTAACACTAATAAGGCGTACGGTCCGGACGGTGTTCCTCCTGTTGTTCTCAAAAACTGTGCTTCCGTGCTGACTCCCTGCCTAGGCAAACTCTTTCGTCTCTGTCTATCCTCTAACGTCTTCCCTTCATGCTGGAAGTTTGCTCACATTCAACCTGTCCCAAAGAAGGGTGACCGCTCTCAACCCTCCAACTATCGTCCAATTGCTCTTATCTCTTGTCTTTCTAAAGTTTTTGAAACTATTCTTGCTTCCAAATTTCTTAAGCATTTCTCTTCTCATAATCTGCTCTCAGATCGCCAGTATGGCTTCCTTAAGGGTCGCTCTACTGGTGATCTTCTTTCATATCTTACTAACTCTTGGTCATCCTCCTTTCGGGACTTCGGTGAGACTTTTTCTATTGCACTAGACATATCGAAAGCCTTCGATAGAGTCTGGCATAAATCTTTAATTTCTAAACTACCCTCCTTCGGTTTCTATCCCTCCATCTGTGCCTTTGTCTCTAATTTCCTTTCCGGCCGTTCCATAGCTGCGGTTGTGGACGGCCATTGTTCACTTCCTCACCCTATAAACTCCGGTGTTCCTCAGGGCTCTGTCCTATCTCCTATTCTCTTTCTAATTTTTATAAATGATCTCCTTAACTGTACCTTAATTCCCATCCATTCATACGCAGACGACTCAACCTTACACTACTCCATTAGTTTTTCAGAACGCCCCAGCCAGCAATCCCTCAACGACAAACGTAATGAAGCCATAGAACTCTTAAATTCTGATCTAAATACTATTTCCAATTGGGGCAGAGAAAACCTTGTTAACTTTAATGCTTCCAAAACCCAATTTCTCCATCTATCTACCCGTCAGGATCTCCCAGCGGACTATCCCTTATTCTTCAACAATACAAAAATCAACCCTTCATCTTCTCTCAATATTCTTGGTGTCTCTTTTTCTTCTGCTCTCATTTGGAAGGACCATATTACCAGTCTTGCTAAGGCAGCCTCCCAGAAGCTGGGTGTGCTCAATCGCCTTAGGGGGTTCTTTTCCCCTGCACAGCTTCTTGCTCTGTACAGGGGCATAGTGCGCCCTTGTATTGAGTATTGTTCACATGTGTGGGGAGGTTCCTCTCACACCGCTCTCCTAGACAAAGTTGAAAGGAAGGCCTTTCGTATCATTAACTCCCGTCCACTCACCAACTCTCTGCAATCTCTCTCTCTCCGCCGCAATGTTGCATCTCTCTCGCTATTCTATCGCTACTATAATAATCAGTGTTCCTCAGAGCTATCCCAGTGCATACCACCTCCTTTACGTAGGGCACGTGGTACCCGTCTTGCAACTCAATCCCACCCCTACTCTGTGCAACTCTCCAACCCAAGAGTGAAACGTTACTCTCAAACTTTCTTCTACTCAACATCTGAGCTCTGGAACTCTCTCCCAGAATCAGTCTTTCCCTCTTCCTATGACTTAAATTGCTTCAAACTCCGTGTGTCCAGGCATTTTGGCTCAAACGTCCCTTGATTTTGGCCCTGTCACTCTTTCAACTATGGGGGAGGCACTCGCTATAGGCAGTTATGCCTTTTGCCTCCCTCAATCACATAGAAAAAAAAAAAAAAAAAAAAAAAAAAAATCTGGTAGGCTCTCAGGCCTTCATGAAGGACAGGTACGACCACAAGGTGAAACTCAGGGAGTTTCACGTGGGTCAGGAGGTGTTGATACTACTCCCTCTTGTAGGTCACCCCTTATCCGCAAAGTATGCTGGTCCTTATAGGGTAGCAGAGAAGCTCTCGGACTTAGATTACCTGGTGGCCACTCCAAACAGGTGTAAGAGGAATCACTTATGTCATGTCAACCTGATGAAGGAGTATGTGAGGCGCCCACCTGAGCCTCTCACTGTCCCCGTGATGACTTTCAGCAGTCAAGGTGGAGAAGGAGAATGGGACAGTCATGCGCAGGTGGATGACAACTGGGATTATCATGTTTATGCAGATCAGTGGGCGGGAAACACGAGACAGGCGGCTCATGAGGCTTTGCAACACCCACCTGAGCAACAACGTGTGGCTGTCGAGCGCCTATTCTGTTTATACCCTACTGTATTTGCGGAACACCCAGGCCTCACTACTCATGAGGTGCACAACGTTGACGTCGGAGACCACCCACCCTTCAAATCAGTGCCCTATAGGGTGCCCCCTATTAAACTTCCGGCCCTCCGGGCGGAGTTGGAGTATATGTTGCAACAGGGACTGATCGAGAAGGGGGCGGTAAAGTGGACATCTCCCGTAACGCTGCAACCTAAGCCGGATGGCAAGGTGCGCTTCTGTGTTGATTACCGCTGGCTAAACGGCTTGACTCCCACCAACCCATATCCTCTTCCCCGGGTCGATGACTGTGTAGACAAGATTGGCAGGGCCAAGTTCTTGACCAAGGTGGACCTGGTAAAAGGTTACTGGCAGGTGCCTTTGTCTGAACGGGCGAAAGAGGTGTGTGGTTTTGTGGTGGATGGTGCTACATATCGTTGTAATGTCATGCTGTACGGTCTAAAGAACGCACCAGCGACCTTCCAAAGCTTGATGAACGAGTTGGTGGCTGACATTCCGAACTGTACCGTGTACCTGGATGACGTCATTATCTACGATGACGATTTCAAGAGCCACTGTGAACATGTAGAATTCCTATTTAAGAAATTAAGCGAGGCAAACTTGGTGGTCAACCTGGGAAAGTGTGATTTTGTGCGGGCTACTGTGCAGTATCTGGGGTTCATGGTGGGTTTGGGCCAGGTGTGCCCCCCACAGAACAAGATATTGGCTATTAACCATTTCCCCAGGCCGTCCACCAAGAAGCAGATCATGAGGTTTTTGGGCATGATTGGTTCCTACCGCCGCTTTATAAAGGGCTATTCTACTGTGCTGGCTCCTCTGACGGACCTATTGGTCAAAGATAGAAAGTTTAAGTGGGCGGCTGAGTGTGAGAGGGCTTTTTTGCTAGTCAAACACCTGTTGTGTACTCACCCAATCCTCAGGGCCCCGGACTTTAGCCGACCATTCCAGCTGGCAACTGATGCCAGAGGTGTGGGGGCTGGTGCCGTTCTGATGCAATCAGACGAAGATGGGCTGGAGCACCCAGTCAGTTTCTTCTCAAAAAAGTTCAACTCGGCGCAGAAGAACTATTCAGTAGTTGAGAAGGAACTGCTGGCGATTGTGCTAGCGCTCAGGCACTTTGAGGTGTATGTTCCAGCCTATGGACCAGTTGTGGTGATCTACACCGACCATCACCCCCTCAAGTTCCTGAGTCAATTCCATAACCGGAATATGAGGCTGACCAGGTGGTCGTTAATGTTGCAGGAATACAACCTAGACATACGCCATATTGCCGGTTCTGAGAATATGATTGCAGATTGCTTATCGAGGGTGGAAGACCCGGGGTAGATCATCACAAGGGTAGCCTCCTACTTTGGTTTGATTAGTATGTTTACGTCTTGTGCTTGTTAGCTCGCGTGTGTAGCCCAGCGTATTGGGTCGTAAAGTAGGAGTTGCTGTGTTGGTGTAGAAGAAAAAACTAGGCTTGCCCGTGTAGTGCAGCCGCCATAAACATATTAAAAATATAAAAATCCTATAAAAACTCTTTCTTTGATAGTTAAAAAATTTGTAAGAATGTTATAGCAGAAATTCTGAGTTGTACTCCTTTCAGAAGGCTGGGCTAGTGAAGCTCGCTCTTATGAGCATAACTATGTAATTTAATCTATTGTGTTGGGAAGGGTTGTTAATTTTTATAATGTGTTATTTTGATGAGAACTGTGCTTTACATTTCATTGTCGCTGGGTGGCTAGGAGTGGCGAATTTTGTATGGGTTCTGCGTGTCAGATTTAGAGCTCATAGTTGGAACCTCTTAAAAATCTTGGGTGGGGTGTGACGCTCACCGCTTCCCCCAGAACCGCATGGCTTACTCGCTAGGACTCGCCAGGGCAGAGAATATAGCTACAGTCTACCTATCATTGTGTACTTTCCTTCTCGAGAAAGCTTGTGTTGCAGACAGTTCAGAACTGTTCTTTATTTTCGTCTGTCACAATCCTTTCTATTTTATTTAGTCAATTGAAAGTATTGTGTTAAGTAGTTGAATGATGGGAAGGCGAGCGGGAGAGGGAGAGAGAGAGAGACCAGGTGGTGTGACTTGGTAGGGAGGGCGGCGCGTGGCTGGCCCCCTTACATAGGCCTCGCGGGATTCGTTGCCTCCTGCCTAACACTGCCTACTACGTGCTTACTAGGCGACTGTCGTGCGCCCTCGTGCCATTCCTGCGAACTGGGAGTCCAGCCAGGAGGTCCCTGGGAATATCCTTGTCAGATCCTTCCCAGACAGCATACTCTAAGCATCTCCCATGAACTGTTCCACACTCTTGTCTTAGAATCTTTCTCTCCTACTGCCTCTATCATTTCCACTACTTCCTCACCTTTTATTAATATCAATATCCCTCTGGTTCTCTGCATCCACACCTTGAATTGGTGGCCAGACTGTATTATATGCTGGATCTCACATTTCTTATGTACTAGGTTAAGGTTGAAGATAGTCATTGTCTTTTTGGGAGATTGTATTGCTCAGACTGTCTCCATCAATCACTAATGTTTCTACAGGGTTAAATAATGCTAGACTAGGGATCAGGTACCTTGCTGTTGGTGTTTTCACTGTGTGTAGGCTACTTTTGAGCTGCACGACACTACGGATTCTGTGGGTTACCTGGGTTGATCTTTTGTCTGTGTACCTTGGAGTTTAGACTGTAGTGCGTGAGGGCTGCTTGCCTAATCCACCCAACACTGTTCTAACTCTATTTGCCTTTACTTTTGAGGGTCGCCAGGAGGATACTCGATACTTGTGATCGAGAATCCTCAAGAGAGCACCCCTTCATATTAACGTAATCAGGCCGCACAGACCCGAGGTCCACACTAGGCTAGGAGCTGCCTTGCTCCACCAGAATTCTGTACCTTTGCGCATCCCAGCTAGACTTTATTAACCCGGGTAAACATTAGCTGGATTAGATCATATACTCTTTTATGCATACCCATTATTTTTACATAAGCATTTTGAGGTCTAGGTTGCTGTAGAGAGAAACAACCAGCATAGACCGGTTTTGTTAATAGGAGTACTACTTGTTCGTGGCGAGCATTATTACTGTTGCACCGCTTATAATATTCTTGTGTCCAATAACATTATATGTCCAGCCTTTTTGTGTATTTAGCCTACACGTGCATTGTCCTGCCTCCTGCTATTTTGTGGTTCCATTTCCGATATGTTCTTCTTAGTAGCATCCGACATTATTCAGAAGATTCCTTGTTCGGTGCTTGAGGACTTTACAGCACTTTCTTTCATAAAGGAGTGACAGATATTATTGATTAAAGTAACGTTAAGTAAACCTTCTTCTTGTTTGCATTTGATCACTCTTGTGATTTAATTAATTTAACTATCTTTTCCTTGTGTACCATAACTAAGCAACCATATGTTATAGGTAATAGGCTGTTTCAGAGAACATCAGCCTATAGTAGAAGCACATAGATACTGAGAGTTAAGATACCCCGCTATCGCAAATATAACTCTGGAGGGTGTATGTGTTCTTTGTTCGACGGGATTATATATCAGGGGTTGGATCTAGCGTTTCCGTTGTTGCATTTATGCCAGTCTAGTCCAATGTATAAGAGCCACTGATTTATACGAGACCCGATCGTAACAGTTTGCACTTTGAAATTGTTACATTCCCATTACAACCTATTTGCACAATCGCTATTCAGAGTCTTGACTCACTTCGACTTCGAGCCAAAGGCACATCACTATAGTCACAATAGTTGACAAAACTATATTATAACTATCCCTCAATATGTCTTTTAATCACCTTAACCCTTTCACGCACATATGACGCAGAGGTTGCCAGATTAGCAATAAGAAATAGTTTTCTCTCACTCTTATAATTACCGTACCTCTCCAAAATTAGTTTTCTGCCCACAGCTAACTCAAAGACAACTGGAGAGGTTGAAGTAACTAAACTAAAGGTTTCTAAATACCCCTGATGGTAAGAAAGGCTTTAAAGTATCCCCAATAGGCTCAAAATCGCGTCATATGTCGGAGAGGGTTAACAATATTAGGACCGAGGATTTTACCCTTATATTCTCACCTCACCATGACAATATCAGAACAACTTATTCCTTTACATAGGATCAAATCATTGTTATCATATTAGACACGAATAATGCAGCCTTAGGTATTTACAATTATTAGTTCCGCGTTCTTAAATCCTCTTTGCAATATTGAACGCAATTACTAAATTAACAGATATTTATGTCACCTTTACAATATTGAACACAATTACTAAATCAACAGGTATTTATGTCACCTTTACATTATCAGAACGCTATGTTCTTCGGTAATTTTAACCATGTAACAAACTATTATTCAATCAATGACATCCTTGAAACTTGTTGGCTAGATATTTACGTGCAATCAAAAGCATGCTGTAGACGAGGTGAATATCTAATTAATACTGTTTGTTTCTTTATAAATGAAAAATATTTCATGGGTGTGGGTTGAAGCCCTTCTCTAACTATTCCTTCAGCTAGGTCTAACCTATTTTGTAAATGCTAAACCCCAGAAAACTGCTCAGGCAAACCCAGTTATCTCAATTACCTGGGCTTTATCAATTATGTCCCCTTATAGCATTATCCCAAAGAACTCCCACTTAATATTAAACATATCTTTACTTAATATCCTATAAGATCCTGTACTATTGCTAGCTGGCTGGCTGAGTGCCTTTACTAACAATAACAGATATATCTCTTAACATTATCATCTCTTTATTTCATCATTTGTCTAATCAGTTTCTCTTTGATGGTTCTATATGAACACATAGATTTTATTGTTGGAACACAAAGCCCACCCTAGCAGACAGGAGATCTTTTCTTTCACTCTTCACCACTTCAAAGCTGGCCAACACCTCATATCCCTCTTCTCGGTACCATCTACCTCCAGGTGACACTCTTGAATCGCTTGGCTTATTGTGTGAAGGCTAGCGATGTGTCGGCAGGCATCAGGGTATTGCAGGTGTATCTGTGCCAAGGGTGGGTGGTGTATTGGGTCCCGGCTCGTCTTGTGTTCAGTGGGGCTTGGTTGCTGGAGGACTGGAACAGGCTTATATATCTCCCTATGGGTGCCAAGGTGAGCAAGGAGGGGTGTGTCTATTAAGAGTACAAAGGAGTACAAAGGAGTACAAAGGAAATCAAGAAACAACAGATCTAGTGACCTTTCTAGGCTGCTTGTCCTCCAAAACACTGAGGATCAAGTGTCCAAACAGTGGTTTAGAGTGGGTAAGGGAACATTGGAAAGGGAACTACTGCCCTGGAACTAACGTGGCAGGACTAGGAAGTTAGTAGGGGACATATGGGTTAGTAACTGAGGGGAGGATAAAATAAACTTATTCATTTACAAATGCAGTCAGTCGCGGGTTTGATGCGAGATATTTGTCTAGGCGGAATTTAAATGAATCAACGGTGCTGCAGTCTATAACGTCTCGGGGAAGCCCATTCCACAAGTTGACAACTCGATTGAAGAAGAAATTCTTAGATTCGTGTGAGTTAAAAGATTTACCAATAATTTTGCAACCGTTTCCCCGCGTGTAATTAGATTGGTCGATAGTGAAGTACTTACTACAGTTCATATTGTCGATGCCTTTGATGATTTTGAACACTTGAATTAAGTCACCTCTTAATCTGCGCTTGGTTAAAGGAAATAGATTTAATTCTCTAAGACGCTCTTCGTATGGTTTGTTCTTTAGGCTAGGTATCATTTTGGTAACTCTACGTTGAACTCGTTCTAGCTTGTTTATGTCTTTTTGGTAATAAGGGCACCAGCATTGAACGCAGTATTCCAGAGAGGGCGGACTAAGGAATTGTAAAGGGTTAGGATTACGTCTTTGGATTTATGCTCAAATGATCTGCTTATAAAGCCAATGATTTTGTTTGCCTTCTTAACAACTTCTGAACATTGTTGACTCGGTTTTAGGTTACTCGATATTGTTACTCCCAGATCGGTTTCTCTGTTTACATTCTTAAGCTGAGTGCCATTCATCGAATAGTTTACTTTCTCATTTAGGTATCCGATATGTAGTACTTTACATTTATCCGCATTGAAACTCATTTGCCAAATTTGGGCCCAATGTGACAATTTATCTAGATTGTGTTGCATATCGTCAACTTGATCTTTTGAGAGTACGCTATTTGCAATTTTTGTATCGTCAGCAAATTTTGAGATTGTACAGGTGAGACCCTCATCTATGTCGTTGATGTAAATTAGAAAGAGAATTGGTCCTAGTACCGATCCCTGGGGTACCCCGCTACTTACATTGGTCCATTTAGATGGCTTACCGTTTATGACTACTCTTTGCTTTCTGTCGCTGAGCCAATTTTCTATCCATTTCAACACACAGTCTTGTATTCCATGCGCTTTTAGTTTTAGCAGTAAACGTTTGTGGGGAACTTTGTCAAAGGCCTTTTGAAAATCAAGGTATCTAATATCTACAGCTTTACTCTCATCGTAGAGGTTGAGGATATCGTGGAAGAAGTCTAAGAGGTTTGTTAAACAGGAACGTTTTTTACGAAAGCTGTGTTGAGTATCTTTAAGTATGTTATTTTCCTCTAAGTGATTTACGAGTCTTTCTCTTATGACCGTTTCTAGCATTTTACATACAACTGAGGTTAAGCTAATTGGACGATAGTTACTGGGTAGGGATTTGCTGCCTTTTTTGAATATCGGTGTTACGTTGGCTAGCTTCCACTGATCAGGCATAGTTCCAGACTGCAAAGATTTATTGAATAGTAATGTCAGTGGTTTGGAGAGCTCATCCTTAGCTTCCTTTAGAACTCTAGGCGAGATTGTATCAGGTCCAGGCGTTTTATTTTCCTTGAGTTTATCTAAACAATTCAATACTTCTCTCTCTGTAACGGTGATATTGCTTAGAACAACTGAATTATCAATCTGAATCGGCGATTGTGTAGGGATATCACTGAGGTCTTCTGTTGTAAAAACTGATGCAAAGAAGGTATTGAGGGCATTACTCATTTGTACTTCGTCTTTGGTGTATTCTCCATTTTCATCGACTAACGGTCCAACAGTTGAAGGAACTACTTTTTTCTTTCTGATATAACTATAGAATTCTTTCGGGTTTGTTTTACTTTGATTCGCAATATGTAACTCTAGGGTCTTTTTACTTTGCTTAATTAACTTTTTGGCTTTGCGTCGTAGCTCTACAAATTTCACCCGTTCTTCGTCATTTTGTGAGGATTTTAATCTATCATTAGCAAATTTTTTAGCAAGCAGGCAGTTTGAAATATCTTTATTCCACCATTTGGGCTTATTATTATGGCCTGGACGCCGTATTTTCGATGGTATGCAGTCTTGCACTGCTTTTAGGTAAGTGGTTTCGAATAACTTCCAAGATGTATTTATGTCGTTATTGTTAATTAAAAAGCTCCAGTCAGTTTCTTTAAACATTGCTCTAAGTTTATGAAAGTTTGCTTTCTTGAAATTAGGGACTTTTTCGAGGCTACTATTTGGTTCGTTACTAGTAAAGTTTAAAGTGAAAGTTATCGTACGATGGTCGCTGTTACTGAATTCATCACCAACATTCAAATTCTTTATTAATTCTTCTTTTGTTGCAAGTACAATGTCAAGAACGTTATTGCCACGGGTCGGTATTCGAACAAATTGATAAAGCGAACTCTCTTGCAAGTTCGTATACAAGTCATGTCCGGAGTGTGAAGTAAGAGTATCGCCCCACTTGGTCACAGGTAAATTAAAGTCGCCAAAAAATACAGTATCTTGTGAGTTACTTACATCTGCAATTTGTTCATAAATTTCTCGGTCAGTTTGCACTGATTGAGCTGGAGGTCTGTATATTAATGCAAGTATTAGTTTTGTACCTTTATTATTCTTTATTAGCACAAAAGATGTGTCGACGTTCACAATTTGTGGTTTTGACAAGAGGGTCGGGTTAAGACTTTCTTTGATATAAAATAAAACGCCACCTCCATTTTTATTTATTCGGCTTTTCTCAAACATTACATAACCGGGAAGTGAATACTCTGCTAAAAAGTCTCTATCTACTGTATTGAGCCAAGATTCTGTTATACCAATCACATCATAATTTTCAGTAAACACTAGTTCCTCTAAATCTGAAAATTTATTGCGTATGCTACGAGCGTTTGCATAGAAAACCTTTAAAGTTGCGGTTTTAGAACTCACAGAACGTTCTTTAATCAAATTTTTGGTTCTGATCGGATCTACATTTACATTCATGGCTGACATCGGTCCTCGGTCGTTATCCCTGGCGGTTTTGAATTTGGGTCGTGTTGGTGGAGCTTTATCCAAATTCGCGGTTCTTGACAGATTAGCATTTAATTCCTTCGCAGGTTGCCGCCCTCGCTGTCTTCGGTCCTCCTTCCTGGTTGTCCTGTGCTGAGTCGATTTCTTCTCCGAAAATCCTTCACCGCATCGTTGAGAAGACGCCCAAAACGTGCTGCTCCCACCTGGTTCAGATGAACTCCATCGTCCGAAAACAAGAGCGTGGCTATGTGATCCGGCCAGGTGCCTGTGGCAGAGTGAGTTCTGTGGCCACGCCCACCTCCCTTTATACCCCTCCCTCACGAAACAGGGCCCTGTGATTGGCCGAGCTGAACGTTCGGGAGGAGCTACACCAGCCCGCTCGCTTTGAAACTCCAACTTCCCCTCCTGCTTTATTTCACCTTTGTAATATTCTCCTAGAAGCTTGTTAGTGATGTTCTGTAGTGGCTTACGGGAGTGTGAAGGTGGCACCAATGTAATAGAACATCTGCAACCAGGATAACATATACGTGTGTGAACTGGGAGTAAGTTATGCGGCGAGCATTTAAACGGAGGTGCAAGTTGCTCTTGGTGCTGTGTCACAGGTGGCCGTTGATTGGTCGAGCGCGGGGGAGTGTCAGGATCTTCCCTGTGACAAAATTAAAAGGGTAAACCTTGCTTCACCAGCTGAGCTAATCCCGTCTTCTGATTGGCGGACGGAATTACTCCTTTAATTATTATTATTATTATTATTAATATAATTATTATAATTATTATTAACATCATTAGTATCCTTATTCGCATATTACATGTATTATCTATTAGTATTTTAACCACAAGTTGGTTTACTTCAGGGGCATGCGTTTTTTCCTGTACATTGACGACAATGGCAAGACGATCAGGCGGTATCTGCCTAACTTGCCATGGTACGCCTGTACCTGCAGCTGCCCCTCCTGTCCCTCAAGTACCGCCTGGCCCTCCGCCTCCAGGGCTTCGGTAGCCACACCTACGAGGAGGTCATACTACTGGTCAAACAGGACCTTACCGCCCTCTCTCTCTATCTAGGTCAGTGACAGGCATTTTAAGGGGAAAAGATTTGTTTTTTTGGTTGATTTTTTTTTTAATATCGTTTTATTTTTGTAGTTTCCTCTTTAGACTTCCATCAAACTTAAAAAAACAAATAATACCAGAAAGACCCCACCCCCCTCCCCTTCGAGATAAATTTGTACATTTTTCGGCAAAAAAATGTCACTGAAATTTGTATATCTTTTTACTGCAGACGGTACAAGGGCCTGACAATATTCTTGACTTAGTGTGCTGGATTGATAATCCAAAAGGGTTGATAACCTCTGGAGTCCTATTTTAACTAAGAATGCAGACGGTTCTACAGTCAAAATCACAAGTTTTTCAAAGTATTTGATGATTTCGGCATCATTACTACTGTATGTGTCACAAATAGTACTATATAGTCATGGGATGTTGGAAACATTATGAAAACTGTCAAGGAAAAGTTATTTCATATTACATTAATTTATGGGCAAGGTTGTTGGAGAACTATTGAGTTTTAACTTTAGTTATTTAGTTAAAATAAGACTTCAGAGGCTATAATTCCTTCTGGATTATTAAGTCAGCACACTGTTAGTCAAGAATAGCGACAAGACTAGAGCCCCTTTTCGAGAATGCCGGTCCCTTGATTTTTAGCAGTACTGTACAGTAGTGGTCGGAAATTCATGAACATCACCTTATGATACACACGACACAGTTAACCCATACAGTACGAGTGACATCCTTTTCATTATCTATCTATCTATCTATATGCTCAGGCCCAATCCCCATTTTGGGGGTAGCCGACTCAAGACAGAGCAAGAACAGGGAAAACACAAAAACAACATAAAACAACAAATAAACACAGATAAAAAACACAAACTCACACACATCCAGGTCACCCAGGAGAAGACCCAGAGACCAGGGTCACCAAGGTCGCTCCAGCACTCCCCCGGCCCCCGACCACCCGGGGATGACCTTTTCATGATCTATAATGACCTTTTCATTATATTCTGGCAATTATTAGACGATTATATTCAGCTTAGGAAGGATGTCTACCCATTCAAAGGCTACAGACTATCTTAATTATTCCTCTTAGCGACCATTTATCCATCCTAAGCTTAACCTATTAAGCGCGAGCTGTATGTAGTGAACACCCTACTGCCAGGCGTCAATATTAGGCCTAAGATCGTCATTTTACGATAAATATCGTAATTACTTATTCATATATGCCTATTTTATGTTTAATATGAAGATAATATTATTAACATGTAACAGCAATAAAACAAGTGGGAATAACATTTGGTGGACGTAAATTGCGAATTATTGCCGAGCGTCCAGTCATGAAATGTGTGGCGGACGCGACGTATACCTTCCCTCTCCGAAGCCTAGAAACAGACTTAGTCTCTCTCTCTCACCACGCACTCGGTAGGCGCAGAAACACGCCTTGGAACCGGATTGAAGATGTTGGCGCGGTAAATAAAATGATAAACAAGGGGATAAGAGGAAAAATAGGTGATAATTGAAGGGGGGAAGGACGGGGGTTTTGACACATGTGGAGGAGTGATAGAGGTATGGAGAGGAATTACCTCACTTAATCACACATTCCTTTGTTTTGAGTGCTACATGAGGCCTTTTAAAAGGCTTTTTTTAGGCTTTGGATCTTAGGAGGTTCGTCGCCTTTGCCCACCAATACCTCTTAAGAGTGTTCTCGCTTTTCCCGGGTTAATTTAAGGGAGTAGTACTTAGTTATTGGGCTATTTATTTATATATTTAATCATTTTTGAGTTTCCTCGCTAGACCTCCATCAAGTATAGAAAAACACCCCCTAGACCCTCTTTCAATATAAATTTGAACATTTTTCGGTAGAAAAATATCCCGGCCGAAGGCCGATTCCTTTTCAAATTAGAGGCTCGCTATCGCTCGCCAGGAGAAAATTGACACCTAAAGGGCACAAAGTCTTAATATTGAATAAAAAATGAGGCGAAATGTCTCAAAATCGCCAAAATAAAGGAACGAAGGTCTTGAAACCTCAAAACTAATATGCTAAACATGAGGGAGAAGGGGGGGGGGTAGACCCCCTCCTCCCTCATGCTTGTCCCCATTAGTCTTCAGGTTTTACGACGTTTGGCCCATTAGCTTGGCAATCTTAAGACCATTTGCCGCATTTCATTGGCAATTTTAAGACTTGTGAAACTTAGGTATCCATATTTTCCTGGATAGCAATAGCGAGCCTGCAGTTTATGAATAACTGACCTTTGGCCGGGACAGTTTTTCTACCGAAAAATGTACAAATTTATCTAGAAGGGGAATTTTGAGAGTACATTTAAAAGTTGATGGAGGTCTAGGGAGCAATCTATAAAAATGCATACACCATTCCTTATTAATAATGTCGCATATCACTGGAGGCAGCGGTGTCTCAAGACGGCATAGCGACTTTGATTTTGATGCAAACATCAATCCTACCAGCATACACAAACTCAGACTTGCTAGTGTGAATGTTGGTAGTTTGAATCTGCATGCGAATGAAGTGGCTGAATGAAGTGTGAGAGGAGGCGAGTGGACGTCTGCTGTACCCAGGAAACACTCTGGAAGAGGCATGGGGTACAGTGGATTGTCGGAAGGAGGAAAAGATATAGGATATACTGGATGGGTGTGGAGACTGATAAAGCGAAAGGAGGAGTGGGTGTTCTGGTGGCTGAAGAGCTGGCGGAAAGTGTGCGTCAGATTACGAGAGTTAGTGAAAGGCTGATTGTTTTGAAGTTAAAATTTGGTGAAAGAATTCTGAATGTGATATCTGCATATGCCCCACAGGCTGGTTTACAGAAAGAGATAAAAGAGGACTTCTGGAATGACACCGTCAGTGTCATTTCAGGCCTCTCGGAGAATGAAATAACTATCGTGGGGGGGGACCTCAATGGTCACGTGGGAGCATCTGCAGATGGATACGAGGGGGTACATGGAGGAATTGGTTACGGAAGGAGAAATCTAGAAGGCGAATATATATTGGAGTCCTGCGTTGCACTCAACATGGTTGTGTGTAACACAAAGTTCAAGAAAAGACAGAGCCACCTGATCACATATAACTCTGGGGTCTCCAGTAGCCAGATAGATTACTTCTTGGTTAACAGGAAAGACTGGAAACTAGTTCGAGATGTAAAGGTCATCCCGAGCGAAGAATGTATCCCCCAGCATAAGCTACTTGTGTGTGACATGAGCTTATACAGAGATCCTAAGCGCAAGAAGGTTTACATACCCAAAAGGAAAGTGTGGCTGCTGAAGGACAAGGAAGTTAGGGATAGGTTTCATAATGAACTGGAGGAAATGAATAGAAATAAGGAAGCTAGGCCTAACGATGTAAATAGCCAATGGAACTTTCTTAAGCATAGCCTTATCGCTGCCACTGACAAAGTCTGTGGGAAAACAAAGGGTCACCCCAGGAATAAGACCTCTTGGTGGTGGAACGATGAGGTAGAACATGCTGTGGAAGAGAAAAGGAGATGCTTCAAAGCATGGAAGAAAGGAGGCAGCAGGGAGGAATACCAGGCAGCTAAACGAACTGCCAAAAGAGTTATTTACAATGCTAAAAATCGCATTAAGGACCTGGTCCTCGAACAAGTGTGTAACACTGACAATCCCAATGGGATCTTCAACCTAGCTAGGCGAGTTAAAAATGACAGTAGGGATATTATAGGTGAACAGTGTGTTAGAGATGATAATGGGAAGATTGTGTATGCAGAAAATGAAATCAGAGAAGCATGGAAGGTACACTATGAACGATTGCTAAATGTAGAGTTTGAATGGGATAAGGAACAGCTTAGTATCGAAAAACCAATATCTGGGCCCCCTCCTTTGATAGCACCAGCTGTAGTGAGCGACGCAATCAATAAAATGAAGGACGGTAAAGCTCCAGGTTGCTCTGACATTGTCGCTGAGATGATAAAAGCCTCAGGGGAGATTGGTGTAAACTTAGTCACTGAGTTGATAAACACCATTATTAAAGATGAGAAAATCCCAGAGGATTGGCTCAAAAGTGTAATAGTAAATATATACAAAGGAAAAGGGGATGCGCTAGATAGAGGAAATTATAGGGGCCTGAAAATGCTTGACCAAATCATGAAGGTCTGTGAGAGAGTCCTTGAGGGTTTGATCAGGCAAAGCATCTCTATTGATGATATGCAGTTTGGTTTTATGCCAGGACGTGGTACAACCGATGCTATCTTCATAGTCAGGCAGATACAGGAAAGATACTTACTAAAAGGCAGGGATCTTTACTTTGTGTTTGTGGACCTGGAGAAGGCCTTTTATAGGGTACCTAGAGATGTTGTACAGTGGGCTATGAGGAAACTTGGTGTGGAAGAGTGGCTGGTGCGTGTGATAATGAAGATGTATGAGGATTCGCGAAGTTCGGTGAGGGTGAAGGGTGTACTGAGTGATGAGTTCGCAGTCCGTGTTGGAGTCCATCAGGGTTAAGTGTTAAGCCCCCTCCTCTTTATTATGGTCTTGGAGGCGCTGTCTAGAATTTTTAGAGGCGGACTCCTGTTGGAACTGTTTTATGCAGACGATTTAGTCCTAATAGCTGACAGTATGCAGGATGCTGAGGCCAAATTCAGAGAGTGGAGAGAGGGCATGGCGAGCAAGGGTTTAAGAGTCAATATTAACAAAACCAAGGTTATGCATTGTAGTTTGAGACGAGGCAATGTGGAAAAGAGCGGTGCATACCCATGTGCAGTGTGTGGAAAGGGAGTGGGCGTTAACTCAATTCAATGTAGCATCTGTCGATGTTGGGTACACCATGGGAGTAAGCGCTGTAGTAGAATAAAGGGGCCCCTGCCGAAGGATAAGTCAGAAATAGAGAAATTTGAGTGCGTAGTGTGCAAAGGCGAGCTTGTGTTAAGTGATGATCCTGTGGCTGTGAATTTTGGAAATGAGTCTTTGGAGCTGGTGAACAAGTTTTGTTACCTAGGAGATACCATCTCTGCCGGTGGTGCGGCTGAGGCTGCCACTGTTGCTAGAATTAGGTGTGGCTGGGGGAAGTTCAGAGAATTGATGCCAATCCTGACCATGAAAAGAATGCCTCTCCCCCTGAAGGGAAAGGTGTATGCCTCATGTGTTAGAAGTGCAATGACGTATGCCTCAGAAACATGGGCCGTTAAAGTAGAGGATGTCAACAGAATGGAGCGTAATGAGATGAGAATGGTGAGATGGATGTGTGGGGCCAGGCTACAGGATAGAATAACAAATGTTGAGCTGAGGAGACGTTTAGGTATAAAGAGTATTAGCGAGGTGATGCGTACAAGTAGACTGGGATGGTATGGACATGTGGAGAGAATGGATGAACAAAATTGGGTGAAAAAATGCAGGTCTGTGATTGTGGAGGGAGCTGCACCAAGGGGTGGACCGAGGAAGACCTGGGATCGGACTATACGCGCCGATCTCAAATCCAAGAACTTGACAAGTGAAGCAGCCCTTAACAGGGTTGCCTGGAATGCCGCCATTAGGCCAAGAGACTGAAACTGCACTTATGTGTGGAACACTCAGTCTTAAAACTTTATGTATGTATGTATGTATAGTTTAATCAAATTGTTAAGGGGACTACACACCCTCCGACACAAAAAAAACAAAAAGTAAAAAAACAAATATTATATCTTTCATTTCGATACTTTTAGGGTATAATTAAATTATCAATGCCGACTTTGTGGGAGCATGAGAATGTGGTAAGTCATGACATCAAGACGTCACGACATCATGATATCACAACTTCCTGCAGTCATATTATTTGTCCTAGAGACACCTGCTGTTACATGTAATTACTCGAATGCCATACGAAAAGCGTGTAATGTCGTTTTTCTTAAAATTTCCAATACATCATGAGATATCGAGGTCATAAAATGTACGTCGTGCGCGACGTCGCGACGATCGCGATTTTGTTTAATAAAATTCCCCGATACTCAAGTTTTTCACTTTATCGAAAAAACAAAATTACACGATGAAGGCACAACCAATATGTGTTAACATGAGCGTTTACAAGCAGCTCCACTACAATACAATGGAGTAGTTACACTGGGAAGTTGCCAATATATGATTGTGGGAAATCGCAGACGGAAGTATAATATATATAACATCTCAATTATTTGGTGGTGTGTCATGAAAAAATTGCTAATTTACTCATAAAAACTAAGTTTTCTGATTTAGGTATCAGAAGATAACGTAAACTAGCCAGTAATTTAGGGTAAACTAGGATACGTCTATATGTAACCTCTTATGATACGTATCATAGGTGTATGTCACAGTTTTTTTTTTTTTTTTGGGGGGCGGGTATCGATGTCATAGTGATGTCATATAGGTGTGTATGCCCTCTCATGTTGAGGGCATCCATGTCTCCATTGATAAAAGAAGCATTTTAGACCCCCCACCAACCCAACAAAAAATCATGACATTTTGGTTGTGTGTGTCTAGGTGGGGGGGGGGGATGTCATATGGTTGTTTATGCCCTCCTATGCTATACTCTTATGTTGAAAGAAGCATTTTAGACAAAACAAAATATCATGAAATTTTGGAGTCCCCTTAATATACTGTTTTACTGTATCATATTTACTCTTCCAAAAACTGCCCATTAATTCACATCCACGACTGTATAACCAAGGGACTGGAGTTATCGGAAAGGGGCTCCAGTCCTGACGCTATTTTTGACTTCCAGTGTGCTGGCTTAATAATCGAAAATGGTTGATAGCCTCTGAAGTCCTATTTTAACTAACGACTGTATCTTATTTGACGCGATATATTCCACAGGTAAGAAGCCGTACCTGTTTGGTGATAAGGTGAGTCGTGTGGATAGTGTGGTGTTTGCTCACCTGGCTAACCTCGTCCACAACTACAACCACTCTCCCTTCTATCCTTTAGTTACAGGTAGTATATGGTTATCTCTCTCTCTGTCTCTCTCTTTGTATATATATATATATATATATATATATATATAATATATATATATATATATATATATATATACCCATCTATATCCATCTAACTATCCTGCTATCTTGATCATCCCGTGGTCAGATCCACCTCATGTCATAACCAAGCTTAGAATTCGTTGATCTAACCTAACCTACTGAAGGTAAATATTAGCTAGCCTAGACTAACCTAATCATTCTTAACCCATTCTGTTATGGCTACTATGAGACGATTTGTATTCAGTTTCAATACGGCCTCCAGCAATTAACAGGCTTCTACCCATCTCGCTTAACCCTTTTAACTACCACAGATCCTTCTTAAACTGCACACTATCCTCTAAATATAGCTAGATAATATGAAAAAGACGTCGCCGGTACAGAAAGGGTTAATGAATTCCAATCTATCCGAATCTCGTCTATCATAACCTAGCTTAGCCCTTCAGGATCATGATGTATATTGACCGCTAATTCTGGCCATCATTAGACGATTATATACAACTTAGGAAGGGTCTGTAGGAATGAAAAGGGTGAAGACTATCTCAATTTACCCTCTGACTTCCATATACCCTTCCTAATCTAAATAAAATCTTCTATTGATAGCCTGAATAAACTGCAAAAGAACGGTGTAATCCTCAAGGGGTTTACTTACTAACATAATATATCCTAACATAAACTAGCCTAGAATAACCTGATTTAATCTTTCTGAACTAGATTACATTCTAGTGTATACTAACCAAAATATCGAGTTGTATTGTAAAACGACACTTTTAATTCCAATATATCCTATGCTAGTTTGTCATAACCGAACTAGACTAACTTAACTTATTCCATCTAGCCAAATCTATTCTTATTATGACTATAGAATAACCTAATCTAATATTTCTGAACTATAATACTTTATGTACAGTCGGCCTAATAAGTGATGTATCGGCTCCAAGTATGTTTTGATCAATAATTGGTATCAGCAATTTCTAAAACTTGATTCGAGTGAGGTATACAAACATGTGTTTACATTTACCCACCCTATTCAACATCTGGCAGTCATTTATACAGCACAGAGCGAGCCAACGTAATGACGGCTGAGACATGACTTATTAGCGCCACTGTACACTAACTAAAATCTTGAGTTACATTGTGATAAGACACTGTCGTTGCAGAGATGCCTAACCTGCTGCAGTATGTGGAACATCTGAAGGAGTTTTGGCCCGATTGGGACCAGTGTCTCTTGAAATATCCGTAGTTCTAATGATCACTGGGGCAGATCTCATGACTATACTGTATCTGTTTAAGCTGACGATAATTTGAATTCCTAAGCAGATGATTGTTCGATATGTAATGGAAAAATATGAAAATACTATGTCTCTCCATCATATTAAGACCAAGTTTGTATAATTAGCACCAAATTTCACTACAAAATCTTCAAAATAACTGAACAATCTTTATGGGAACTTTGCAATTTACCGTCAGTTAAAATAAAACCGACTATAGTTGCATGCACTCGTTGTTAACCTAATTGAATACTATGCCATGCTGCAACAAATTATAGGGTTGTAACTTAAATCTAATACTCATCTGTTTGAAACATTATAAATATATATAAATATATTAAGTTGAATAATATATAGACTGAAGTTAGCTGGAGTAAAGCAAGGACCGTACTGAAAATATATATGTTTACAAAGTTCTGATGTGATAAACTGATCGAGAACTAAAAGTGCAAGAAGTTTTTTCCAGCTAAACTAAATATTCTAATGTTAACCATAACAACAGAATAATACATTGCTGTTTGCACCTAGAGCCTATTATGATTTCAGAGAATCGTACTGTTACTGAATACAAATTATGGGAGCCCACCTCGCTTTTTTTCTCTTGCTCTCCTTCTCTCTCTGGGTTGTATCCATTCGGCCCCATTCAGCCTACTGTTTTAAGACGTTTATCCCCATCTACAGTAGGGGTCGATTTATTCCTGGCGAGCGATAGCGAGCCAGCATTATATGGATAAATTCGGTTTCACCGGAGAGTACAAATTTATCTGTTGACAAAAAAACATTATAACAAAGATGCTGGCTCGCTATCGCCCGCCAGGAACAATCTACACCTGGATGGGATAAACGTCTTAAAACTGTAGGCTGAATGGAGCCGAATGAATACAACCCAGAGAAAGAGGGAGAGAGAGAACACAAAAACTAGGTGGGCTCCCTTAAGGTCTTGCAAATAAATATGAAACGTTAATTAATCTCTATAATGTGACTGAAATGCCATTCAAATTAAGAAATGCTCAAGTGTATGGGCAAAAGAGATTTCAAGTCAAAACAGCCACACTCCGAAATGGTCACACTCCGAAACGGCCATACTCCGAAATAGTCACACTCCGAAACGGCCACACTACGAAACGGCCACACTCCGAAACGGTCACACTCCGAAACGGCCTCACTATGAAACGGCCACACTCCGAACGGCCACACTCCAAAACGGTCACACTCCGAAACGGCCTCACTACGAAACGGCCACACTCCGAAACGGCCTCACTACGAAACGGCCCCACTCCGAAACGGTCACACTCTGAAACAGGCCACACTCCGAAACGGCCACACTCCGAAACGTGCCAAACTCCGAAACGTGCCAAACTCCGAAACGGCCTCACTTCGAAACGGCCACAACCAGAATGGCCGCAGCTTTCTAATATAACCTTACTTATCTAGCTTAACTACACCAAATTAATTGATCTATACTAAACCTAACCTAACACAAACTAACCTAATCTAACCAAGTCTAACCTGATCTAGCTTAATAATGGGGGTGGCCTGCTTGTTTTCTCCTTCTCTGGCTTGTATCCATTCGGCCCTATTCAGCCTACTGTTTTAAGACGTTTATCCCCATCCTGGTGTCGATTTCTTCCTGGCGAGTGATAGCGAGCCAGTATTGTATGGAGAAATCCGGCTTCGTCGGAGACATTTTCTATCAAAATTTTTACAAATTTAACCTGCTGTCAAAACATTAAAAACAATACAGTATACTGGCTGGCTACCGCTCGCCAGGAAAAAAAATCGACACCTGGATGGGGATAAACGTCTTAAAACAGTAGGCTGTTTAGGGAGGTGTGGCAGAGTGGTCTTGCCACTGGACTGGTAATCCAATCCCCCTTGCCACATGACTCGTTGCCGCGTTTGGGGGCTTCCGGGCTTGTAGGTGGGGCGGCCAAGGTTCTTGGCCGCTCTCCCTATCACCTCCAACTATTTTGTCATGTCCTTTTCTTTCTCCTCCTTTCTAGTTTTCGTTTTTCCCTCTTCCGCTTTCTCCTGGGGCTGCCGTCCGAGGCCGGTCTCCCACCCTTGAACTTTTGTGGTCCCGTCCCTCCCTTCCCTTCCGGTTGACTTCCCTGTTTGTTTCCTTCCTTTCTCTTTAACTGCTTCGGAGGTTCTAGTTTCCTTCGGGCTTCGCCTTGGTGTCTCTGATCACTGCTGAGTTGGCAGAGTCCACCTGGCGACAGGTGCTGCCGGCGAGGGCTCGCAAGGCTCGTTGCTGGAGGATAGGCACTATAGGGATGCTTTGGGGTTTCTGACTCTCTTCTCTGTTCCCTTACCCACTCTAAACCACTGTTTGGACACTTGATCCTCAGTGTTTTGGAGGACAAGCAGCCTAGAAGGGTCACTAGATCTGTTGTTGCTTGATTTCCTTTGTACTCCTTTGTACTCCTTTGTACTCTCTTCCCAGTGAGTGTGTCAGGTGACTACGCCGGCCCTGTTCTCCATGGGACAAAGCTGCAGGACAAATGCCCCGGATTGTACAAGGTCCCTAGCTCAAAGCCGAGACCTGTCCCATCTCAATTGGCCGCATTCTGGGTTTCGTGGCCCTGCGGAGGTCTTTCTCCTTTCGTTGCCTGGGGCACCTGGTAACCGCAGTATCTTCTTCCATGCTTTACCCCTTTTCTCTTGTTATGGTGACGATGCTTTTTTCCCTGTTCTTCCCTGTTTATGGCTTCTGCTTTAGTGGTTCCGGTGAGTGAGCCCTTGTGGCATGCAGCCTGCCACTTGGGGGTCTGTTGTCTGGCTGTCAGTCTGGTTTCACCGCGGGAGCACGGTGAGTCGGGGATGGTTTTGGGTGCTCTCGACCGGCCCGCTGAACTATCCCTCGGTCGTCGCTCGTCCCTCTCGTCCGTTACCGTTCCGAATCCTTCTCCTACCCTTCCGTCTTCGTCACGTCTTTCTCCGCCCTCCACTACCCAGGATTTCATCTCCTCTCCTGTAGTTATTTCTGCGTCTTCCTCTTCTTCCTCTTCTCCCTCTAGTCTTGTCACCCTCGACCCTTTTCTGCCCTCCCTCCCTCGTTCTCTTTCCTCTTCTTCTCCCAGTTTCGTCCTCTTCTCGTCCTCGCTCCTCGGTCCTCCCTATGTCCTCTCTCTTTTGCACTCCTTCCTTTACTAAGTTTTTCTCCATCCCTGCTTCTGCGCCTCTAGCCGGTGATGACCTCCTCTTCCACCTGCGTCTCCTTCAAACAGGTGGGAAAGGACCACCTTCCACTCCGCCATGATGCCTCCCGTCTTGTTACCGTCCAAAACGAACTTCAGGCTACTGCTATGTCCTCTTTCGTCGATTGTTCTGGCACCCCCATCCCGGCTCAAAAAGATCAACGACTCAACTCCTGTACAGGGACTGTCCTGATCCCCGCTTCCATCCGTCTCGGGGGTCGTCCTTTCGCGGATTGCGCCGACCTCGTCAAGGACATCGTTGTCGCTCAAGACCACAAGGTGGTTAGTGTGGTGTGCTACACTATCCCTCCTCGCGACCTTCGCCGCCATCCCGCTAACATTGCCAAGATCTCTTTTGATGGACTTTCCCTTCCTGCCCATGTTATGTGTCGGTGGTACTCGCCTCCCCGTGACTGCGTCTCTTCCCCGTCCACTCCAGTGTCGCAGCTGCTGGCGTTTCGGCCACCCGGCTAAGTTCTGCCGTACAGCCGCTGAGTGCCCACTCTGCCCGCGCTGTGCGCAGTCCGGACATGCCGTTGGCGGATGTCAGTCAACGTCCCAGTTCTGCCTTAATTGCCGCGGGTCTCATTCGGCCGACTCTAAGCTTTGCCCCGTTCATCTGTTCGAGTCTGAGGTTGCTGTCCTCAAAGCGAGACAGGCCTTACGCTCACCGCAGCCCGCCAAGAGGCTCGTCGCTTGGGCTTCACCCCTCAGTCGTTTTCCAAGACTCTGTCTCCTCCCTCCTCTTCTTTGCCTCCCTCTGCCACGCCCCCCCCTTTTTCTGGTTCCTCGGTTCCTTCCACCGCCTCCGCTCCTCCGTCCCCCGGTCGCACAGTTTCGTCATCTGCCTCCCTTGCCTTCTACCGGTGCTTCTCCTGGATTTTCTCCTTCCTCCTCTTCAGTCTCCTCCGTTCGTCCTTCCGTCTCTTCCTTTTCTGTCCCTTTGTCTAACACTTTCTCTGTTCTCAGTCCTTCTCCTACTTCTGCCCCTTCCTCTTGCTCTCTTCCTTGTTCCTCCTCTTCTAGTCTCCCTCCACGCTCTCACCGTTCCAAGCCTCCCCCCCGTTCTCCGTCATCTTCCTCTTCTAGTCGCCCCAAATCTCCTCCTCGCTCTAAACTTCCCTTCTCCTCTACCAAACGGGCTCCTGTGCTCCGTTCTTCCTCGCCCGCTTCCTCTTTAAACGTAAGGGTGGTCTCCGTGATGTGCGGTGCTCCAGTCCCTGCGAGAAGAAGAAGAAGTCGCCTCCTTCTCCTTCTGTTTCCCTTTCTCCTCTCTCCGTCCAGTCTCCTCCTCCTCCCGTCCCTGCATCCCTAGATTTCTCCTACGAAACCCTACCTCAGATTGACGAATTTATCCGTTCTTCCGCCCACCACCTTCTACTGTTCACGCCGAAGTTCATCCTACCCCTCTTCTCTCCCCCCTACCCCTCTCCCGCCTTCCCCTGCCCCGTCCTCTTCCTCCACTCCCCTTCTGGCCCTTCCTCCGGGCCCTCCTCCTATTCCTCCTCCTGACCCTCCCCTCTTCCTTCTCCTGCCCCTTACCCCCTCCTTCTCTTCCCACCCGCCGTCCGTCCTTCCTCCCTCTTCCGGCCCTCCTCCTTCCTCTCCTCTTTCTCTGTTAGACCTCCCTATGCCCCCCGGTTTCCAGTCTTCCCCTTCAACGTCTTCTCCAATTCCTGCTCTTATTTCCCATCGTTAGCCTCTCTTGGCTATATTTTCCACCCACGGTGTTACCTGTATTTTGTAAATATGTTGTATATAGTGTTCGTCTTTTCTTCCCTCTTGTACGCGTTTTCTTTTTATTCTTTTTTGTCGTTAATTTTTTTTTCGCCCATCCGACTTTTCATTGTTGTGCATAAGTGTGTATTCTTCCCTTTCTTTTTTTGTTGGCTTTTGCCTCCTTTTACTTCTCCACGTTATCCTCATTCACCTTTTCTTAGTTGTACATAAGTGTGTGTGTTTTCCTTTATTGTTATTTGTGTATATTTCTTTCCTTCTATGTGTGTCCTTCCTCTTTTTCTGTGCGTTCTTATTTTCGGTGGCTTTTGCCTCCTTTTATGGTTTTCTTTTGTCTGTTTTCGTTGTTTTTTCGTCCTTTAGTCTCCTCTTAGTTTCTTTTTTCTTTTTCTTTATTTATGTCCATTTTGCAGTGGAATCTTCGTAGTCTTAATGCTCAAAGGATTGACTTAAGTTTTCTTCTTTCTCTTCACTCCCCTAAGGTCGTTTGTCTTCAGGAGACTCGTCTTTTCTCTTCTCCTGTTCCCTTTCCTCATTACTCTTTTTATAGTTCTCCCCACTCTCTCCATGATACTTGTCTTCTTATTCATCGTTCTGTCCCTTTTGAAGAGCTGTCCTTTTCTACTCATTTCCCTTGCACCTTTGCTAGAGTCTATCTTGACCGCTGGTTGACAGTGGTTTCTGTATATTTGTCGCCTTCTCTTCCCATCGATTTTTCCGAATTCTCCGGGATTTTATCTAAGTTGCCCACTCCATTCTTAGTCCTTGGTGATTTTAATGGTCGGCACACCTTGTGGGGTGACAATGTTATTTCGCCCCGGGGTCGTCGGCTTGAACCTTTTCTCTCGGCCCGTAATCTTTTTATCCTTAATTCTGGTACTCCTACTCATTTTGATGCTCGGACTCGTACGTTTTCCTGTATCGATCTTTCCCTGTGTTCCCCTTCAGTTTCCCTTGATTTTCATTGGTCAGTTCTCGAGAATTCTCACAATTCCGACCATTTTCCCATTCTCCTTTCTCTGACTACCTACTCTCCTACTCCTAACTCCCCTCGTTGGTGCTTCCAGCGGGCGGACTGGTCTTCTTTCGCTTCCCTTACTGTTCCTTCTTTGCTTCCTCCTCCTTTCTCGTCGGTCCGTGTCATGCTCTCGTTTTTTCTGGATCTGGTTTTCGGTGCTGCTTTGCCATCCATTCCCCGGACGTCTCGCCCTTTCTCGTCTAAATGCGTCCCTTGGTGGTCTCCTGAGTGTTCCAGGGCCCTCCGGGTTAAACGGGCGGCTTGGAAAAGTTTTCGCCGTAAGCGTCTCACCCCTGCTTCTCAGGAGTCATTTTTTCTCTTTCGCCGTGCGTCTGCTCTTTTCCGTCGTACTACCAAAGCCGCTAAACGCCGGAGTTGGGAGTCCTATGTTTCTTCTATTACGTCTCGCACTCCTGTCGCTTCGGTTTGGAAACGTATTCGTAAGATCTCTGGTAAACATCTTCCCTTCCGTGCTCCAGTCCTCCGCATTGATGGTGTTTCTGTGGCAGACTCCGAAACAATTGCTGATCGATTGGGCTCGTACTTTAGCTCCGTTAGCAGTGGTTCTCACCTCTCTGCTGAGTTTCACTCGCTTAAAGTCGTTGCGGAAAGTACTCCAATTACTTTTAGTCTTTCCTCTGACGAATCCTATAATGCTCCTTTTTCCTCACCTGAGTTACGCACCGCTCTCCGTGCCTGTAAGAACACTTCTGAGGGTCCTGATGGTATCCATTATCTCATGCTCAAACATCTTTCTTCGCAAGCTCTGGTCTTCTTGTTAGCTCTCTATAACAAGATTTGGTCTTCTGGTGTTTTCCCTCCCTCTTGGAGTACTGCCCTGACCATACCTTTTCTTAAACCTGGCAAGTCTGGGTTCTCCCCACAGGACTATCGCCCTATTGTCCTTACCAGTTGCCTGTGTAAACTCTTTGAACGTATGATTAACGCTCGTCTCATGTGGATTCTTGAGTCGCGCCATTTGTTGTCTTCTTCCCAGTTCGGGTTCAGACGTGCTCGTAGTCCGCTTGACCCCCTCCTTCGCTTGGATTCTTATATCAGGACGGCTTTTGCTCGTCGTCAAACTGTCATTGCTGTTTTTTTCGATCTCGAAAAGGCCTATGATTCTACCTGGAAGTACCACATTTTGCGTCAGCTCCGTTCTTGTGGCATTTACGGTAATCTAGGAGTCTTTATTCAGAATTTTCTTTCTTCTCGGTCCTTTCGTGTCAGAGTCGCTTCCCACTTGTCTCGTCTTTACCCTCAGTTGGAAGGTGTCCCTCAGGGTTGTGTCCTGAGTACCGTCCTTTTTCTCATTGCTATCAACGGTATCGTGTCTTCTCTTCCTGTCGGGGTTCGGTCTTCCTTGTATGTCGACGACTTTGCGATTTACGCAGCCGACTCAGATATTGCTGCTTTACGTCTTTTTATCCAATCCGCTATTCTGGCTGTTTCTTCATGGGCAACCCGCCACGGGTTCCGTTTTTCCACCTCCAAATCCTGCGCGATGTCCTTTACTCGTTGCCATTCTATTCCTCATCCTCCTCTTACTCTTTATGGTACTGCCCTCCCTTATCGTTCCTCTACTACTTTTTTGGGTCTTACTTTTGATTCTCGTCTTAATTGGTCCGCTCATGTTTCTTCTCTCAAGGTTGCTGCCTTACTCCGCCTCCGCCTTCTTCAGTCCTTGTCCCACCTCACTTGGGGTGCTGATCGAGCGCTTCTTCTTCGGCTTCATACGGTTCTTGTCCTCTCTAAGTTGGATTATGGCTGTCAAGTTTACTCTTCAGCCTCTGATTCTGTTCTCCATGCTCTTGATTCTGTTCATCACTCTGGTCTTCGTCTTGCCCTTGGTGCTTTTCGTTCCTCTCCTGTTGAAAGCCTCTATGCTGAGTCTGGTTTCCCTTCTCTTTATCGCCGTCGGGCTCTCCTGTCTCTTCGTTCTTACGCTCGCCTTCAACAATTCCCATCTTCACATCTTTCCCTTCCCCCTTCGGTCGTTGCTACTTTTTCGTCTCGCCCCCGTCTTGGTTCTCCGTTTTCTGTCCGCATGCTCTCGCTGCTCGCATCGTGCTCTTTCCCTGTTTCTAACGTCCTCCCTTTCCGCTTTTGCTCTTTTCCCCCCTGGCTTTTCCCTCGTCCTTCGGTTTGCCCTTCCATCCTTCCTTGTTCCAAGTCCTCTACTTCTCCCCTCGTTCTTCGGTCTCGTTTCTTAGATCACCTCTCTCTTCACGCTGCAACCACTCCTGTGTTTACTGATGGCTCCAAGACGTCGGTAGGCGTGGGGTTTGCCGTCCTTTTTCCCACTTGCTCGTATCAATATTCTTTACCTCCCGTTGCCAGTATATTAACTGCTGAACTTTATGCTATTTTTATTGCCCTCCGTTTTATGTGTTCCTTCCCCTCCTCGTCCTTTACTTTGTTCTCTGATTCTCTCAGTGCTCTACTTCTCTTCCAGTCCTCCCCTGCTCTACACCCTTTAGTTCTTTCCATTCAGGAATGGCTTTTCCGCCTTTCCGTCCGCAAAAAGCTTGTTCGTTTTTGCTGGGTTCCCAGTCACGTTGGCGTTTGCGGTAATGAGCGGGTTGATTGCCTTGCTCGTTCTGCTGCCGTGCGGGGTACCCGCTCCTCACTTGCTGTCCCGGCCTCTGATTTCTTCCCTGCCTTGTCCAGGTTTCTTTGGTCGAGGTGGCAGACTCAGTGGTCCGCTCTCTCCGTTAATAAACTTCGTTCTGTCAAACCGTCCGTTTCTGGGTGGTCTGATCCCTCCCACCGTAATCGCCGATGGGAGACGGCTTTGGCCCGTCTCCGCATTGGCCACACCAGACTTACCCATTCGTTTTTAATGTCCCGTTCTCCTCCGACTCTTTGCTCGCGCTGTACCGTTCAGCTTTCTGTCTCCCATCTTTTCCTCGATTGCCCCTTATTTTCCGTTGCCCGCACGCGTTTCTTCCCTTTTCTGGCTTTCCTCCGCCGGCCGCCATGTCTTGCAGATTTTCTTTCTGAATCTCCCTCGTTTTCTATCTCCCGTATTATGTCCTTCCTTCATCATGTTCGAGTTCTCGATGATATTTAGTTAACTTCCTTCCCGTCTTTACCTATTTCGTGCCATATGGCCTTTGTCGCCTGGTGCGTTGACTTCATTAATGTAATGTAATGTAATGGTAATCCAATGGACCCGGGTTCGAATCCCAATATGTCAATGGGAAGATATTATTGGGATGGAATTTGTGTTGTAGCTAGTTTCAGTGCATTACCACAGCACACCGAAATGCCAAAACAAAATACCCTCATTGTTCCCTGATTAAATAGCACTGTATGAATATTCCCATATTCAAAAATATGCTACAGGGGGGCAATGCCTAGTGAGTTAATTGCTCAATAGGTGGCGTTCTGAGAGTGAGGGTCCGAGCCTGGGGAGTGACACTGTGAAGCGCAGAGGCGAAGCAGCTTCAGAGATGGAGTTGGGTTCGAGCCGTGAATAGGTGTTTCGCATGTCTCACTCCCTAGACTGGAACAAGACCTCACGGGCCTCACCGTGTTCAGCGGTAGAGTGAAAAGGCTATCAGCCTATGCCCGAGAGGGAGTAGTTGGAATATATAAAAAAAAAAAAAAAAAAAAAAAAAAAAAAAAAAGGCTGAATGGGGCCGAATGGATATAAAGGGGTGGGCCCCCTTAAGCTAACCCATGAGGCTGTTTACGATTGTGTGGTCGTTGGGATGTGGCCGTTTGGGAGTAAGACAGTTTGGGAGTAATGCCGTTTGGGAGTAAGTCCGTTTGGGAGTAGGTCCGTTTGAGAGCAAGTCCGTTTGAGAGCAAGTCCGTTTGAGAGCAAGTCCGTTTGAGAGCAAGTCCGTTTGGGAGTAAGTCCGTTTGGGAGTAAGTCCGTTTGGGAGTAAGGCCGTTTGGGAGTAAGGCCGTTTGGGAGTAAGGCCGTTTGGGAGTAAGGCCGTTTGGGAGTAAGGCCATTTGGGAGTAAGGCCGTTTGGGAGTAAGACCGTTTGGGAGTAAGTCCGTTTGGGAGTGAGTCCGTTTGGGAGTGAGGGCGCTTGGGAGTGAGGGCGTTTGGGAGTGAGGCAGTGTAGGAGTGAGGGCGTTTGGGAGTGAGGGCGTTTGGGAGTGAGGGCGTTTGGGAGTGAGGGCGTTTGGGAGTGAGGGCGTTTGGGAGTGAGGGCGTTTGGGAGGGAGGGCGTTTGGGAGGGAGGGCGTTTGGGAGGGAGGGCGTTTGGGAGGGAGGGCGTTTGGGAGGGAGGGCGTTTGGGAGGGAGGGCGTTTGGGAGGGAGGGCGTTTGGGAGGGAGGGCGTTTGGGAGGGAGGCCGTTTGGGAGGGAGGCCGTTTGGGAGGGAGGCCGTTTGGGAGGGAGGCCGTTTGGGAGGGAGGCCGTTTGGGAGGGAGGCCGTTTGGGAGGGAGGCCGTTTGGGAGGGAGGCCGTTTGGGAGGGAGGCCGTTTGGGAGGGAGGCCGTTTGGGAGGGAGTCCGTTTGGGAGGGAGTCCGTTTGGGAGGGAGTCCGTTTGGGAGGGAGTCCGTTTGGGAGGGAGTCCGTTTGGGAGGGAGTCCGTTTGGGAGGGAGTCCGTTTGGGAGGGAGTCCGTTTGGGAGGGAGTCCGTTTGGGAGGGAGTCCGTTTGGGAGGGAGTCCGTTTGGGAGGGAGTCCGTTTGGGAGGGAGTCCGTTTGGGAGGGAGTCCGTTTGGGAGGGAGTCCGTTTGGGAGGGAGGCCGTTTGGGAGGGAGGCCGTTTTAGCTCCTGGTAGTGGCCGGTTTTTGGGGCTATTAATTAATTTATTCATTTATGTGTTAGTTTCCTCGCTAGACCTCCATCAAGCTTAGATATTGAATCCCCTAGACCCCCCTTCAAGATGAATTTGTAAATTTTTCGGTAGAAAAATGTCCTGGCCGAAGACCGGTTTCTCTTAAAATTACAGACTCACTATCGCTCGCCAGGAAATAATCGACACCTAAATGGCATGAAAGGTCTTAATATTGACAAAGAAAGTGGGCGAAAGGTCTTAAAATCGCCAAACTAATGGAAGGAATGTCTTGAAACCTCAAAACTAATATGCTAAACACGAGGAAGCGGGAGGTTCAGAAAAAGCGAGTAGTAGCCTACCCCCTTAAAATATATATTATAATAAAAATGTCACACATGCACCATACTAATCATCTATATTTTTCTTAATTTCACCACAACACGAAACACCTCCAACGAAATTAATGAAAGCATATCCACCGGGATTCGAACCTGGGTTGTCACACACAAATTTGAAACACTCTAACCATTACACCACCAGGACGGCTAAAGGGTTATGCACACGTCTACGATATATTATCCATTCTCGAATACTGGATATTAATCTAATCATGTTCATATTCCCAACCGCGCTATGGTAGCCTAATGTTTAAGTGAGAGGAAAGAATATGCATACTGTCACTCCCAAATGATTTTGTAGCTTGTCATTTGTGAGTGAGTTACAATTGCTTAAGCCTTTGATATATTGAGGGAGCTTTGGGAGAGGCTAGTCGCGTGATATCTTTATTACCGCGTTGCTAACAGAACGGCGCCTGCAGTCTGTGCTGCCATTTTGATAGCAATATAATTAGTTAGTTTATTTAGCCTTGGTGCAATTGTTTCGTTATCATAAGTTTATACAATGTTGTCTTATGTTTTACTTGATTACTTTTTAGTGTTAATGAGAGCACGACTGCCTAGTATAATTGTGCAGTCTGGTGACGCTTGGAGCTATCACCTCTCTCCTGAGAAGGTTCCCACGGCCCCACCCTTACTTAAGCTACAGACCCCTTACAGAGCACATATGCTGTGGAGTCTGTCCCAGGCTTGCTTCAATGTTTCCCTAGATACCGCCTATATTTTCATTGTTCCCTATTGAGTAGTAGCAGTCTAGCAGAGCAAGTCTGGGAGTCATTTGAATCATAAATATTGTTCTATCTTTATTATTTTGCATACAGGAGTTTTCGGCCTTTGTTAACTAGAAATACTGCATCTTCTTATCTCGCAATCTTAAGTATAAGCTTCATACCTTTTTCTCTTCCATTATTCTGCTGCATTGTGTATTGTTAATATACAGTATGTGTGTATTCTTTATTATTGAAGTTGGTATTCACAGTGGTTTGGGTTTTGCTATGAGTAGCCTACTACAACCTACTGGAATACCAACCATTGTGTTTCATGTGTTAGGATAGTGCTCAGACTTTCCCCATGTTTCTGCGTCATATTATTCCTACTTCCTAAGCGATTGGGCATACTATGAAGTGTCTGGGAGTCTGGCAGTGTTATGTTTCCTCAGTTATGGGCAGTCTAGAATAGAAGTACTCTTAAATACTATACGCATTATCTACCAGACTCAGGGACAATAGATATTTTTGTGTCTCCTTGTTGCTGCTTTAATAGAGCCAAGAGGAAGATAACCATTTTTCCTAGAGAACCTGCTTGTCATGGTGTTTGAGTCAGATATTAAGAGCGTGTCTATTGCAGGGTAGTACGGTGCTGTGGGCTAGGCTAGGTAAGCATCTGGTTTCCCCGGCTCCCCTTGTAACAGTGGCGACCTCCCCTAGGATAGTGTGATAGTATAGAGTTCTTGTGGTGTGAAGCAATTATATTTGGATTGTTCAGTATTTTAC
>JBAKBP010016456.1:0-51803 GCA_037953745.1 Lithodes maja | reverse complement strand
CTAGGGGATAGTTCCCGTAGGTGGAGGTGCAATATTGTATGCCTAGGGGATAGTTCCCGTAGGTGGAGGTGCAATATTGTATGCCTAGGGGATAGTTCCCGTACAAAGTACAAAGGAGTACAAAGGAGTACAAAGGAAATCAAGCAACAACAGATCTAGTGACCCTTCTAGGCTGCTTGTCCTCCAAAACACTGAGGATCAAGTGTCCAAACAGTGGTTTAGAGTGGGTAAGGGAACATTGGAAAGGGAACTACTGCCCTGCCACTAACGTGGCAGGACTAGGAAGTTAGTAGGGGACATATGGGTTAGTAACTGAGGGGAGGATAAAGTTATTCATTTACAAACGCAGTCAGTCGCGGGTTTGATGCGAGATATTTGTCTAGGCGGAATTTAAATGAATCAACGGTGCTGCAGTCTATAACGTTTCGGGGAAGCCCATTCCACAAGTTGACAACTCGATTGAAGAAGAAATTCTTAGATTCGTGCGAGTTAAAAGATTTACCAATAATTTTGCAACCGTTTCCCCGTGTGTAATTAGATTGGTCGATAGTGAAGTACTTACTACAGTTCATATTGTCGATGCCTTTGATGATTTTGAACACTTGAATTAAGTCGCCTCTTAATCTGCGCTGGGTTAAAGGAAATAGATTTAATTCTCTAAGACGCTCTTCGTATGGTTTGTTCTTTAGGCTAGGTATCATTTTGGTAACTCTACGTTGAACTCGTTCTAGCTTGTTTATATCTTTTTGGTAATAAGGGCACCAGGATTGAACGCAGTATTCCAGAAGAGGGCGGACTAAGGAATTGTAAAGGGTTAGGATAACTTCTTTGGATTTATGCTCAAATGACCTGCCTATAAAGCCAATTATTTTGTTTGCCTTCTTAACAACTTCTGAACATTGTTGACTCGGTTTTAGGTTACTCGATATTGTTACTCCCAGATCAGTTTCTCTGTTTACATTCTTAAGCTGAGTGCCATTCATCGAATAGTTTGCTTTCTCATTTAGGTATCCGACATGTAGTACTTTACATTTATCCGCATTGAAACTCATTTGCCAAATTTGGGCCCAACATGACAATTTATCTAGATTGTGTTGCATATCGTCAACTTGTTCTTTTGAGAGTACGCTATTTGCAATTTTTGTATCGTCAGCAAATTTTGAGATTGTGCAGGTGAGACCCTCATCTATGTCGTTGATGTAAATTAGAAAGAGAATTGGTCCTAGTACCGATCCCTGGGGTACCCCGCTACTTACATTGGTCCATTTAGATGCCTTACCGTTTATGACTACTCTTTGCTTTCTGTTGTTGAGCCAATTTTCTATCCATTTCAACACACCGTCTTGTATTCCATGCGCTTTTAGTTTTAGCAGTAAACGTTTGTGGGGAACTTTGTCAAAGGCCTTTTGAAAATCAAGGTATATAATATCTACAGCTTTACTCTCATCGTAGAGGTTGAGGATATCGTGGAAGAAGTCTAAGAGGTTTGTTAAACAGGAACGTTTTTTACGAAAGCCGTGTTGAGTATCTTTAAGTATGTTATTTTCCTCTAAGTGATTTACGAGTCTGTCTCGTATGACCGTTTCTAGCATTTTACATACAACTGAGGTTAAGCTAATTGGACGATAGTTACTGGGTAGAGATTTGCTGCCTTTTTTGAATATCGGTGTTACGTTGGCTAGCTTCCACTGATCAGGCATAGTTCCAGACTGCAAGGATTTATTGAATAGTAATGTCAGTGGTTTGGAGAGCTCATTCTTAGCTTCCTTTAGAACTCTAGGCGAGATTGTATCAGGTCCTGGCGTTTTATTTACTTTGAGTTTATCTAAACAATTCAATACTTCTCTCTCTGTAACGGTGATATTGCTTAGAACATCTGAATTATCAATCTGAATCGGCGATGGTGTAGGGATATCACTGAGGTCTTCGGTTGTAAAAACTGATGCAAAGAAGGTATTGAGGGCATTACTCATTTGTACTTCGTCTTTGGTGTATTCTCCCTTTTCATCGACTAACGGTCCAACAGTTGAAGTAACTACTTTTTTCTTTCTGATATAACTATAGAATTCTTTCGGGTTTGTTTTACTTTGATTCGCAATATGTAACTCTAAGGTCTTTTTACTTTGCTTAATTAACTTTTTGGCTTTGCGTCGTAGCTCTACAAATTTCACCCGTTCTTCGTCATTTTGTGAGGATTTTAATCTATCATTAGCAAATTTTTTAGCAAGCAGGCAGTTTGAAATATCTTTATTCCACCATTTGGGCTTATTATTATGGCCTGGACGCCGTATTTTCGATGGTATGCAGTCTTGCACTGCTTTTAGGTAAGTGGTTTCGAATAACTTCCAAGATGTATTTATGTCGTTATTGTTAATTAAAAAGCTCCAGTCAGTTTCTTTAAACATAGCTCTAAGTTTATGGAAGTTGCTTTCTTGAAATTAGGGACTTTTTCGATGCTACTATTTGGTTCGTTACTAGTAAACTTTAAAGTGAAAGTTATCGTACGATGGTCGCTGTTACTGAATTCATCACCAACATTCAAATTCTCTATCAATTCTTCTTTTGTTGCAAGTACAATGTCAAGAACGTTATTACCACGGGTCGGCGTTCGAACAAATTGATAAAGCGAACTCTCTTGCAAGTTCGTATACAAGTCATGTCCGGAGTGTGAAGTAAGAGTATCGCCCCACTTGGTCACAGGTAAATTAAAGTCGCCAAAAATTACGGTATCTTGTGAGTTACTTACATCTGCAATTTGTTCGTAAATTTCTCGGTCAGTTTGCACTGATTGAGCTGGAGGTCTGTATATTAACGCAAGTATTATTTTTGTACCTTTATTATTCTTTATTAGCACAAAAGATGTGTCGACGTTCACAATTTGAGGTTTTGACACGAGGGTCGGGTTAAGACTTTCTTTGATATAAAATAAAACGCCACCTCCATTTTTATTTATTCGGCTGTTCTCAAACATTACATAACCGGGAAGTGAATACTCTGCTAAAAAGTCTCTATCTTCTGTATTGAGCCAAGATTCTGTTATGCCAATCACATCATAATTTTCTGTAAACACTAGTTCCTCTAAATCTGAAAATTTATTGCGTATGCTACGAGCGTTTGCATAGAAAACCTTTAAAGTTGCGGTTTTAGAACTCGCATTACGTTCTTTCATCGAATTTTTGGTTCTGGTCGGATCTACATTTACATTCATGGCTGTCCTCGGTCCTCGGTCGTTATCCCTGACGGTTTTGAATTTGGGTCGTGTTGGTGGAGATTTATCCAAATTCGCGGTTCTTGACGGATTAGTATTTAATTCCTTTGTAGGTTGCCGTCCTCGCTGTCTTCGGTCCTCCTTCCTGGTTGTCCTGTGCTGAGTCGATTTCTTCTCCGAAAATCCTTCACCGCATCGTTGAGAAGACGCCCAAAACGTGCTGCTCCCACCTGGTTCAGATGAACTCCATCGTCCGAAAACAAATAGTCATCGTAGTAGAAATTGTCCCAGGTGTCGACGAATCCCACGTTCTCCTTCCTGCAGAGGTTTGCTAGACAACGATTTGTGCTGGTGGCTATGTTGTAAAATCGGCTCTCTACACCGAGCCGGGGGACGATTCCTGAGACGATGATCCTTGATGACTTCTTCTTAAACGACTTGATCAGCTGCTGGTACTTTAAAAGCAAATCTTCCGACCGGGTTCGCTGCACATCGTTGGATCCAACGTGGATGACGTACATTGTATTAGCAGGGGCCAGCTTTGATACTTCGTCAACTGCTGCAACTACGTCATCCACACCACCACCAGGGATACAAAAACGCTTCCTGGTCTTAGGTGCCCTGGCGCAAAACTCTGTGAGCTGACCACGTATCATCGAGTCTCCCACGAGCCGGACTTCTTCTATTTCCTCTTCGTCATCTGAGTCTGCGAGTATCTGGAAACGTAGGTGGAGGTGCAATATTGTATGCCTAGGGGATAGTTCCCGTAGGTGGAGGTGCAATATTGTATGCCTAGGGGATAGCTCCCGTAGGTGGAGGTGCAATATTGTATGCCTAGGGGATAGTTCCCGTAGGTGGAGGTGCAATATTGTATGCCTAGGGGATAGTTCCCGTAGGTGGAGGTGCAATATTGTATGCCTAGGGGATAGTTCCCGTAGGTGGAGGTGCAATATTGTATGCCTAGGGGATAGTTCCCGTAGGTGGAGGTGCAATATTGTATGCCTAGGGGATAGTTCCCGTAGGTGGAGGTGCAATATTGTATGCCTAGGGGATAGTTCCCGTAGGTGGAGGTGCAATATTGTATGCCTAGGGGATAGTTCCCGTAGGTGGAGGTGCAATATTGTATGCCTAGGGGATAGTTCCCGTAGGTGGAGGTGCAATATTGTATGCCTAGGGGATAGTTCCCGTAGGTGGAGGTGCAATATTGTATGCCTAGGGGATAGTTCCCGTAGGTGGAGGTGCAATATTGTATGCCTAGGGGATAGTTCCCGTAGGTGGAGGTGCAATATTGTATGCCTAGGGGATAGTTCCCGTAGGTGGAGGTGCAATATTGTATGCCTAGGGGATAGTTCCCGTAGGTGGAGGTGCAATATTGTATGCCTAGGGGATAGTTCCCGTAGGTGGAGGTGCAATATTGTATGCCTAGGGGATAGTTCCCGTAGGTGGAGGTGCAATATTGTATGCCTAGGGGATAGTTCCCGTAGGTGGAGGTGCAATATTGTATGCCTAGGGGATAGTTCCCGTAGGTGGAGGTGCAATATTGTATGCCTAGGGGATAGTTCCCGTAGGTGGAGGTGCAATATTGTATGCCTAGGGGATAGTTCCCGTAGGTGGAGGTGCAATATTGTATGCCTAGGGGATAGTTCCCGTAGGTGGAGGTGCAATATTGTATGCCTAGGGGATAGTTCCCGTAGGTGGAGGTGCAATATTGTATGCCTAGGGGATAGTTCCCGTAGGTGGAGGTGCAATATTGTATGCCTAGGGGATAGTTCCCGTAGGTGGAGGTGCAATATTGTATGCCTAGGGGATAGTTCCCGTAGGTGGAGGTGCAATATTGTATGCCTAGGGGATAGTTCCCGTAGGTGGAGGTGCAATATTGTATGCCTAGGGGATAGTTCCCGTAGGTGGAGGTGCAATATTGTATGCCTAGGGGATAGTTCCCGTAGGTGGAGGTGCAATATTGTATGCCTAGGGGATAGTTCCCGTAGGTGGAGGTGCAATATTGTATGCCTAGGGGATAGTTCCCGTAGGTGGAGGTGCAATATTGTATGCCTAGGGGATAGTTCCCGTAGGTGGAGGTGCAATATTGTATGCCTAGGGGATAGTTCCCGTAGGTGGAGGTGCAATATTGTATGCCTAGGGGATAGTTCCCGTAGGTGGAGGTGCAATATTGTATGCCTAGGGGATAGTTCCCGTAGGTGGAGGTGCAATATTGTATGCCTAGGGGATAGTTCCCGTAGGTGGAGGTGCAATATTGTATGCCTAGGGGATAGTTCCCGTAGGTGGAGGTGCAATATTGTATGCCTAGGGGATAGTTCCCGTAGGTGGAGGTGCAATATTGTATGCCTAGGGGATAGTTCCCGTAGGTGGAGGTGCAATATTGTATGCCTAGGGGATAGTTCCCGTAGGTGGAGGTGCAATATTGTATGCCTAGGGGATAGTTCCCGTAGGTGGAGGTGCAATATTGTATGCCTAGGGGATAGTTCCCGTAGGTGGAGGTGCAATATTGTATGCCTAGGGGATAGTTCCCGTAGGTGGAGGTGCAATATTGTATGCCTAGGGGATAGTTCCCGTAGGTGGAGGTGCAATATTGTATGCCTAGGGGATAGTTCCCGTAGGTGGAGGTGCAATATTGTATGCCTAGGGGATAGTTCCCGTAGGTGGAGGTGCAATATTGTATGCCTAGGGGATAGTTCCCGTAGGTGGAGGTGCAATATTGTATGCCTAGGGGATAGTTCCCGTAGGTGGAGGTGCAATATTGTATGCCTAGGGGATAGTTCCCGTAGGTGGAGGTGCAATATTGTATGCCTAGGGGATAGTTCCCGTAGGTGGAGGTGCAATATTGTATGCCTAGGGGATAGTTCCCGTAGGTGGAGGTGCAATATTGTATGCCTAGGGGATAGTTCCCGTAGGTGGAGGTGCAATATTGTATGCCTAGGGGATAGTTCCCGTAGGTGGAGGTGCAATATTGTATGCCTAGGGGATAGTTCCCGTAGGTGGAGGTGCAATATTGTATGCCTAGGGGATAGTTCCCGTAGGTGGAGGTGCAATATTGTATGCCTAGGGGATAGTTCCCGTAGGTGGAGGTGCAATATTGTATGCCTAGGGGATAGTTCCCGTAGGTGGAGGTGCAATATTGTATGCCTAGGGGATAGTTCCCGTAGGTGGAGGTGCAATATTGTATGCCTAGGGGATAGTTCCCGTAGGTGGAGGTGCAATATTGTATGCCTAGGGGATAGTTCCCGTAGGTGGAGGTGCAATATTGTATGCCTAGGGGATAGTTCCCGTAGGTGGAGGTGCAATATTGTATGCCTAGGGGATAGTTCCCGTAGGTGGAGGTGCAATATTGTATGCCTAGGGGATAGTTCCCGTAGGTGGAGGTGCAATATTGTATGCCTAGGGGATAGTTCCCGTAGGTGGAGGTGCAATATTGTATGCCTAGGGGATAGTTCCCGTAGGTGGAGGTGCAATATTGTATGCCTAGGGGATAGTTCCCGTAGGTGGAGGTGCAATATTGTATGCCTAGGGGATAGTTCCCGTAGGTGGAGGTGCAATATTGTATGCCTAGGGGATAGTTCCCGTAGGTGGAGGTGCAATATTGTATGCCTAGGGGATAGTTCCCGTAGGTGGAGGTGCAATATTGTATGCCTAGGGGATAGTTCCCGTAGGTGGAGGTGCAATATTGTATGCCTAGGGGATAGTTCCCGTAGGTGGAGGTGCAATATTGTATGCCTAGGGGATAGTTCCCGTAGGTGGAGGTGCAATATTGTATGCCTAGGGGATAGTTCCCGTAGGTGGAGGTGCAATATTGTATGCCTAGGGGATAGTTCCCGTAGGTGGAGGTGCAATATTGTATGCCTAGGGGATAGTTCCCGTAGGTGGAGGTGCAATATTGTATGCCTAGGGGATAGTTCCCGTAGGTGGAGGTGCAATATTGTATGCCTAGGGGATAGTTCCCGTAGGTGGAGGTGCAATATTGTATGCCTAGGGGATAGTTCCCGTAGGTGGAGGTGCAATATTGTATGCCTAGGGGATAGTTCCCGTAGGTGGAGGTGCAATATTGTATGCCTAGGGGATAGTTCCCGTAGGTGGAGGTGCAATATTGTATGCCTAGGGGATAGTTCCCGTAGGTGGAGGTGCAATATTGTATGCCTAGGGGATAGTTCCCGTAGGTGGAGGTGCAATATTGTATGCCTAGGGGATAGTTCCCGTAGGGGGAGGTGCAATATTGTATGCCTAGGGGATAGTTCCCGTAGGGGGAGGTGCAATATTGTATGCCTAGGGGATAGTTCCCGTAGGTGGAGGTGCAATATTGTATGCCTAGGGGATAGTTCCCGTAGGGGGAGGTGCAATATTGTATGCCTAGGGGATAGTTCCCGTAGGGGGAGGTGCAATATTGTATGCCTAGGGGATAGTTCCCGTAGGTGGAGGTGCAATATTGTATGCCTAGGGGATAGTTCCCGTAGGGGGAGGTGCAATATTGTATGCCTAGGGGATAGTTCCCGTAGGGGGAGGTGCAATATTGTATGCCTAGGGGATAGTTCCCGTAGGGGGAGGTGCAATATTGTATGCCTAGGGGATAGTTCCCGTAGGGGGAGGTGCAATATTGTATGCCTAGGGGATAGTTCCCGTAGGGGGAGGTGCAATATTGTATGCCTAGGGGATAGTTCCCGTAGGGGGAGGTGCAATATTGTATGCCTAGGGGATAGTTCCCGTAGGGGGAGGTGCAATATTGTATGCCTAGGGGATAGTTCCCGTAGGGGGAGGTGCAATATTGTATGCCTAGGGGATAGTTCCCGTAGGGGGAGGTGCAATATTGTATGCCTAGGGGATAGTTCCCGTAGGGGGAGGTGCAATATTGTATGCCTAGGGGATAGTTCCCGTAGGGGGAGGTGCAATATTGTATGCCTAGGGGATAGTTCCCGTAGGGGGAGGTGCAATATTGTATGCCTAGGGGATAGTTCCCGTAGGGGGAGGTGCAATATTGTATGCCTAGGGGATAGTTCCCGTAGGGGGAGGTGCAATATTGTATGCCTAGGGGATAGTTCCCGTAGGGGGAGGTGCAATATTGTATGCCTAGGGGATAGTTCCCGTAGGGGGAGGTGCAATATTGTATGCCTAGGGGATAGTTCCCGTAGGGGGAGGTGCAATATTGTATGCCTAGGGGATAGTTCCCGTAGGGGGAGGTGCAATATTGTATGCCTAGGGGATAGTTCCCGTAGGGGGAGGTGCAATATTGTATGCCTAGGGGATAGTTCCCGTAGGGGGAGGTGCAATATTGTATGCCTAGGGGATAGTTCCCGTAGGGGGAGGTGCAATATTGTATGCCTAGGGGATAGTTCCCGTAGGGGGAGGTGCAATATTGTATGCCTAGGGGATAGTTCCCGTAGGTGGAGGTGCAATATTGTATGCCTAGGGGATAGTTCCCGTAGGGGGAGGTGCAATATTGTATGCCTAGGGGATAGTTCCCGTAGGTGGAGGTGCAATATTGTATGCCTAGGGGATAGTTCCCGTAGGTGGAGGTGCAATATTGTATGCCTAGGGGATAGTTCCCGTAGGTGGAGGTGCAATATTGTATGCCTAGGGGATAGTTCCCGTAGGTGGAGGTGCAATATTGTATGCCTAGGGGATAGTTCCCGTAGGTGGAGGTGCAATATTGTATGCCTAGGGGATAGTTCCCGTAGGTGGAGGTGCAATATTGTATGCCTAGGGGATAGTTCCCGTAGGTGGAGGTGCAATATTGTATGCCTAGGGGATAGTTCCCGTAGGTGGAGGTGCAATATTGTATGCCTAGGGGATAGTTCCCGTAGGTGGAGGTGCAATATTGTATGCCTAGGGGATAGTTCCCGTAGGTGGAGGTGCAATATTGTATGCCTAGGGGATAGTTCCCGTAGGTGGAGGTGCAATATTGTATGCCTAGGGGATAGTTCCCGTAGGTGGAGGTGCAATATTGTATGCCTAGGGGATAGTTCCCGTAGGTGGAGGTGCAATATTGTATGCCTAGGGGATAGTTCCCGTAGGTGGAGGTGCAATATTGTATGCCTAGGGGATAGTTCCCGTAGGTGGAGGTGCAATATTGTATGCCTAGGGGATAGTTCCCGTAGGTGGAGGTGCAATATTGTATGCCTAGGGGATAGTTCCCGTAGGTGGAGGTGCAATATTGTATGCCTAGGGGATAGTTCCCGTAGGTGGAGGTGCAATATTGTATGCCTAGGGGATAGTTCCCGTAGGTGGAGGTGCAATATTGTATGCCTAGGGGATAGTTCCCGTAGGTGGAGGTGCAATATTGTATGCCTAGGGGATAGTTCCCGTAGGTGGAGGTGCAATATTGTATGCCTAGGGGATAGTTCCCGTAGGTGGAGGTGCAATATTGTATGCCTAGGGGATAGTTCCCGTAGGTGGAGGTGCAATATTGTATGCCTAGGGGATAGTTCCCGTAGGTGGAGGTGCAATATTGTATGCCTAGGGGATAGTTCCCGTAGGTGGAGGTGCAATATTGTATGCCTAGGGGATAGTTCCCGTAGGTGGAGGTGCAATATTGTATGCCTAGGGGATAGTTCCCGTAGGTGGAGGTGCAATATTGTATGCCTAGGGGATAGTTCCCGTAGGTGGAGGTGCAATATTGTATGCCTAGGGGATAGTTCCCGTAGGTGGAGGTGCAATATTGTATGCCTAGGGGATAGTTCCCGTAGGTGGAGGTGCAATATTGTATGCCTAGGGGATAGTTCCCGTAGGTGGAGGTGCAATATTGTATGCCTAGGGGATAGTTCCCGTAGGTGGAGGTGCAATATTGTATGCCTAGGGGATAGTTCCCGTAGGTGGAGGTGCAATATTGTATGCCTAGGGGATAGTTCCCGTAGGTGGAGGTGCAATATTGTATGCCTAGGGGATAGTTCCCGTAGGTGGAGGTGCAATATTGTATGCCTAGGGGATAGTTCCCGTAGGTGGAGGTGCAATATTGTATGCCTAGGGGATAGTTCCCGTAGGTGGAGGTGCAATATTGTATGCCTAGGGGATAGTTCCCGTAGGTGGAGGTGCAATATTGTATGCCTAGGGGATAGTTCCCGTAGGTGGAGGTGCAATATTGTATGCCTAGGGGATAGTTCCCGTAGGTGGAGGTGCAATATTGTATGCCTAGGGGATAGTTCCCGTAGGTGGAGGTGCAATATTGTATGCCTAGGGGATAGTTCCCGTAGGTGGAGGTGCAATATTGTATGCCTAGGGGATAGTTCCCGTAGGTGGAGGTGCAATATTGTATGCCTAGGGGATAGTTCCCGTAGGTGGAGGTGCAATATTGTATGCCTAGGGGATAGTTCCCGTAGGTGGAGGTGCAATATTGTATGCCTAGGGGATAGTTCCCGTAGGTGGAGGTGCAATATTGTATGCCTAGGGGATAGTTCCCGTAGGTGGAGGTGCAATATTGTATGCCTAGGGGATAGTTCCCGTAGGTGGAGGTGCAATATTGTATGCCTAGGGGATAGTTCCCGTAGGTGGAGGTGCAATATTGTATGCCTAGGGGATAGTTCCCGTAGGTGGAGGTGCAATATTGTATGCCTAGGGGATAGTTCCCGTAGGTGGAGGTGCAATATTGTATGCCTAGGGGATAGTTCCCGTAGGTGGAGGTGCAATATTGTATGCCTAGGGGATAGTTCCCGTAGGTGGAGGTGCAATATTGTATGCCTAGGGGATAGTTCCCGTAGGTGGAGGTGCAATATTGTATGCCTAGGGGATAGTTCCCGTAGGTGGAGGTGCAATATTGTATGCCTAGGGGATAGTTCCCGTAGGTGGAGGTGCAATATTGTATGCCTAGGGGATAGTTCCCGTAGGTGGAGGTGCAATATTGTATGCCTAGGGGATAGTTCCCGTAGGTGGAGGTGCAATATTGTATGCCTAGGGGATAGTTCCCGTAGGTGGAGGTGCAATATTGTATGCCTAGGGGATAGTTCCCGTAGGTGGAGGTGCAATATTGTATGCCTAGGGGATAGTTCCCGTAGGTGGAGGTGCAATATTGTATGCCTAGGGGATAGTTCCCGTAGGTGGAGGTGCAATATTGTATGCCTAGGGCTATGGAATCTTGACCCATGCTAATCAATCTCCTTAGTCCTTAGGCTGCTTGCCTACATTACTTTAACCAATTCAGTACCAGTGCCATCCTTTTAAACAAAATCTGGCTTCTTTTAGACGATTCTAATATATTACAAATGTATAATAGCCTATATGTCAATATATATTTTATCTATAATTATAATCTATTATAATATTATACTTTTATATTACAAATGTATAATAGCCTATATGTCAATATATATTTTATCTATATAATCTATATAATCTATTATACTATTATACTATTATATTACAAATGTATAATAGCCTATATGTCAATATATATTTTATCTATATAATCTATTATACTATTTGTTATGAAAAATAATGTTGTTCAGCCCATTTTCCAATCACTTACTGTAATGCCTGGATTGTGGCAAAGTATCTGTAACTGCATTCGATGCTGAAATCTGCTTGAGCTATCACGCCAAGTGGAGTACTTCTCTTGGTGTAGCGAACTCGGGCCCGTCACGTGGGAGGCGATCGCCTTAGCCGCTACACCAAGAGAAGTACTCCACTTGGCGTGATAGCTCAAGCAGATTTCAGCATCGAATGCAGTTACCGATACTTTGCCACAATCCAGGCATTACATCACAATACCGTCTTGCATTAGGCTAAGTAGAAAGGTAATAAGTTACAATTATAGTTTGTAGTCTTGGACAGTAGTTTACAATTTAAAGGTGGTTATATCATGATAGTCTAAAGATAAATATAATTGGCAATGCAATCATGCCCTCATTTTCAGAAACTCGTTCTAATTTCTATGACACAATGTCAATGACAATTTTCACATTGAAAACTTGATCAAAGTAAAATATTAATTATTTTCTATATTTCACAGAAGTTCAAATCCTCATTCGGCAAAACTATCAACTGATCCATTCCCATAGCCTGGCTACATACAGCAAAAGCTGCAAAATAGTATTTTTGTTATATTTTTATCAAAGCAGACTGACTCAATCAATATTGTCAGTGTTATCGTTGTTGTACATAGATCTATGGATAATTTTGTATATCTACAGTATATGCATCTGCTATTTTAATTTACTAGTTACAAAGCTAAGCAAAATAACGTGATCACTAGGCTATTGACAAAATTATTCAAATTTATATTGAATTAGCACAAATAGGCTCAGTCGTTCACGTTGTGTCAAATAATACTTTGACTTTCATGAGTGAGAAACACTATGGTCATATTACAACCACTATAAATTGCAGGAATTCACTCCCTCCATAGGCCTCAAAATGCCCCTAAAACTACTACATTTTCCAAAATTTTCTTGGGGGGGAGGGGGGCTTACAGCGCCCCCCCCCCCCCAAACCCCCCAGCTGTAAGGGCTCGCGAAGCTCGCCCCCCACCCACCCATTTACAGGGGCCCCGCATAACCCCAGTGCCTAAGGCCCCATAACATGTAAATCTGCCCCTCTTCCTCCTTACACCTCCATCAAGCTTAACAAAAATACCCCCTAAGACCACCCTTTAAGAAAAATGTCACGGTCAAAGGCCGGTTCCTCTTATATTACTGGCTCGCTTTCGCTCGCAAGGAAAATATCAACACCTAAATGGCACTAAAGGTCATAATACTGACAAAGAAATGGCCAAACATCTTCAAATCTGAAAACGAATGGGGCTAAACATGAAGAAGAAGGGGGACCATAAAAACGACCCTTCTCCCATTAAATAAATACCTTGTATACCTACCTATGTCACCTATGTGGAGTTCGCCACTCTTGCTAGTGGCACCGAGGAGCGCAACGCCCTTCATTGTTGTTTGAAAATTGGTGCAGCAGACTGTTCGAAGGGGCGGAGCGCTCCCCTGCGAAGATGGGCTTGTCTGGCACTTTTTGTAGTTCGACATCGAGGGCTCTCTTGAAGCTGTCTAACGAGACGCCTCTCATGTCTCTTACTCGCCGCGGGAGTTTGTTAAAGAGACGTGCTCCTCTATGTGATAACCAGCCCTCTCACAGAGAGCCCATAGCACCCCGATTTTTCATCTTCGGGATATCGCATTCCCAGCCTCTCCTATCACTGAACTTCATTGATATTGGGGTTTGTAGATTTGGTACAAAACCCTCTGCGATTTTCCACGTACAGTATATATTATTAAGTAACGTTCCCTTCTACGCTGCAACGAATACAGCTTTACTGATTTTAAACGCTCCCAATAGTGTAACTGTTTTACTGAGTTTATATGTGAGGTGAAACTCCTTTGTACACTTTCTAAGTCATTAATTTCACCTGCTTTATATGGGGATGTTAATACGTTACAGTATTCTAGCCGCGGTAGCACCAGGGATTTGAAGAGCGTTATCATAAGCAGTTCTCCGCGAGTTTTAAATGTACGTAGAATCCAATCTGTTAGCCGTTTCGCAGCTGCAGCTTTGACCTGGTTATGTTCTTTGAATCCCATATGTTCAGACATCATCACCCCAAGGTCTTTCACATTGTCTTTACGTTCTATTATGCGATTGGATTCTGTTATGTAACTTGTGTTCTCTTTAACGAAATCATCATCTCCGTATCGTATTAATTGGAATTTGTCTTCATTAAACTGCATGTTATTTTCCCTGGTCCACTGGAACACCTTATTTATGTCCTCTTGCAGCCGGCCCGTGTCTTCCTGTGTCTTTACTATCATACTCAGTTTCGTGTCATCCGCAAAGGAGGATACTGTACTGTTTATATCATTAATAAAAGAGTACCAATTTCTACCCTATTTGAGGATTATTATTATGATCTACCTCATTATTTGATGCTGTGTTGAGATATAAAGTGTATTTAATCATTGCCACATAGGCTATTTCTCATTGTTGAAACAACTGAAAAATAGACAAAATTACTACTGTATAGACACCATATGAGGAGGAGCACTTTATTGACAACGTTTCGCAGATAGCTTCATCAGGTCACTGATGACCTGAAGAAGCTATCTGTGAAACGTTGTCAATAAAGTGCTGCTTCTCATATGGTATTTATATTCATATTTCTCACTCCCAAAAGTATACAAATTCTAATATTAACCCTTTCAAGCTCCAATACGCATTTCTTTTGTTTTCTGGTAATTATTAGACGATTCCATTCAGATTAAGAAGGGTATTATGGAAGTCAGAGGGTTGATTGAGATAGTCTTTACCGTTTTAATACCCACAGATCCTTCCTCAGCTGCATAAAATCGTCTAATGATGCCAATATAAACTGCCAAAACGCGTCAGAGCTTCAAGGGGTTAATAAAATAAGGATTGAAACTAAACTGTCTTCCCGTAACAGATGATGAGGCGCTGACCTGTAATGTGTGTGACCGAGCCTTCACCACCACCCGACTCCTAGCAGACCACCAAACCAGGAAGAGGCATTATGGGTAGGTTGGTGTATTGTGTCTAGAGTTCCATCAAATATATATATATATATATATATATATATATATATATATATATATATATATATATATATATATATATATTAGGGTGGTCCTTAACTATACATGATTTTTTTTTTTTTTAAATGTTAAGCTCTCACCCTGCCAAAGTGTTCCATTGGTCCCAAATACACCCCAGCCAAAAAAGAAATGAAATCCATTAACATTTAGGGGTTTCCCAGGGGGGTCAAAGATTCCCCCCTTGTGCATATACCGGGCAATATACAGAAATGTACAATAAATGTCGGGAATCACTACAGCTAGCATTCCAGGTCCCCCCAAGACAAGTTTGTGGGTATTAGCTGCTCTAAGGCAGGGGTATCATGGTCGCTAGCCACTCATTGTTGCCTGGTCGCTGTCAGGGTAGATTTCTTGGAGTCTGGAAACATCTTTCGGTGTTCTCCGACAACTTGAAGAAGGAACGGGAGTTGCTCTTCCCCTTTCGTTAGCAATCCGCTAAAGTCCTGGACGAGAGCCACTCCACGTTCGGCATGGTCATTGACGACCTTCAGTGCTCCGACGATGGCCTTTGCTGTCTTGAAGTCCTCAAGATCTTCCCAAGATGCTGGGTTTGCCTCCAAGAAACTTGTCGAAAGACCCAGGCGAGTGAAGAGGAGCAAGGAGTTCATGGAGGCGAAGTCGTCCAGAGTCTTATTTCGGATTTCTTGCAGATCGACGACTGCTCTCTTGGGTGGATTTTCAAGCCCCTCTTCTTCGCTCATCTTCTGTACAATCCTTCTCTTCACATCAAGCGGAACGGTGGCATCAAAAACAGAGAGTCCGATCAGTTCCTCTGAGAGGTACCAAAGATGAGATGCCAGTTTCTTGCTGGCGGCCTTAGACACTTGGCTGTCACACTCTTCAAATGCAGTAAGTTGTTGCAATAGTGCCAAGTCAGAAGCAGGAGCTGAAACTCCATCTGTTGCAGTTGTCCATGCCTTCAGATAGAATTTGACGATGAACACAAGGACTCTTTCCAAGCCATGTGATTCTTTTTTTGACAATTTGAATTGGCCAGAGAACATCCACACTTTCAAAGAGTAGATTACTTTTGACATCCATCTTGCATGATGCATTGGTCCTGGAGACTTGAAAGATATTCCTCCTTCTGGAATACCACCCAAAAAAATGACACACAGCTCTAGAAATTCGCGGTAATCATCTCTGGGTTGCTTTTCTTGGAGCTGCTTCTTGGCAAACTTCAAGATATCGTCTCTGTCGGGTTCGAACAAAGCAAAGTTCGCCATTTTCTCTGCTGTTTGGTAAGATGACTGGTCCATTAACGACCACTTCTGACCAAATCTTTTGAAGAGGAGAACTACTGGACCGGAAGTTGACACCATGCAGGTGCTGAAGACAGCCCCCACAAGCAATTCCAAGACGTGGTGACGGCAAGCTAGGAATAGAAGCTCTCTTCCCAACTTCTGCTGGATGAGGGTGCACGCTCCAGAGATGTGGCCAGTGTTCGAAGATGTTGTGTCGAAGGACATAGCTGCAACACGATCAGTTATATCCCATTCCTGCAGTGCGTTTACCACAGCATCGGCCTGAGCTGCCCCAGTGCCACTTCCCAACTTTGGAACTGCAAGAAGCTGGTCGACTCCAAGCCCAGAAACCAACACTGGCAATCGGTCCACTTGCTCTTTGCCAGTTAAAGCTGGGATTAATTTTCCATCCCAGTGGACAGTCAGGCTGACAGTGGGATCAAATTTATCCTGAACGGAGCGGGCAAAGTTCATCCTGTGGGATTCTCGGTGGCGGTGAATGGAAGAACGATTTATGTTGAGCTCTTCCACGTTGTGCCCCAAGCTCTTTGCTGCTTCGGCGAGTATGAAGGCAGCTTTTCTGTCGGACAACTTCGTTCTGTCCAAAGCAGCTGCCAGCGATGGCGTCACAATGTTCATCTTCGCTCGCTTTGGAGGAGGTGGGGTGTCAAACACTGCTTCAGTTTCATCAGGTTGATCATCACTGCTGGATTCGCTGGAAGACGATGAACTTGCAAGCACTGCCACACTTGAAGAAGGTCCGGGTTCTTCGTTTGCCTGATCTCGTCTTCGTTTCTGGCTTTGCACTCTCTGTCTTGCTCTTTCTTCCTTAGCTGCTAGAACCAAATCTAGCCCTGCCATTGTTCCTCTTCTTCCCTTTTCCCGTTGGGCAATCAGAAACTGTCGATCTTCTTCAACAGTGATTCTTGTCATTGCTTCAGCATGAGCAATGTCAAAGAGGTCGTCGAACTTCTCGCGAAATTTGTCTTCATTCGTTCTTTGTGTATCTGTCTTGCGGTCTTTGTGCTTTTTTAAACACTTATATTCCGCAAATAGGGATTCCATCTTCTTGATGGCGTGCTGTTGCGGTTTTGTCGGTATTCTTGCTCTTTCCCAGAATTGGACAACCTCGCGAATTACCGCTGTCGACGCTTCTCTAACTGTTTTCTTTTCCTTCACATGAATGTACAGGAACCTCCCAACCGCTTGCTTATTTGAAGGCAGCTTGTTTCCAGCCAGTTTGTCTGAAGGTCCAAGCAAGTAAACATCTTTTTCCCTTCTTTCCATTTTGAATGAAACTGAAATGAAACAAATGTTAAATGTTAATTTAGGCCATGCTAATACACAATTTATGCCATGCTAATACACACAACTGAAATGAAACAAATGTTAAATGTTAAGGGGACGTTTCCCAACTTTTTCTTTATTATTGATGTTACAGTTTTAAAATGGTCTTTAGTCTTGAAGATATGGTCTTTGGCTATCCAAAACTGGCTTTGTTTTGTCTGTAGCTCAATTTTTCCCTGAGAAAAATGGGCAAGTAGACATGTAATTAGAGCAAATTACGTTAGCAGGGAGAGTAGCTGGTAGCTGCTGACACAAACACAACCTCGCTCACTCGCTACTACAGTGTAACTGGTGCTCGACTGCTCGTATGTTCATACTCTCGTAAAGTGAACCAGTTGCCACAAGTCGCTAGATACCTTTTGTCTTCCCATTGTAAGCTGCACACAGATAAATTCCGGAAATGTTCGCAAGGGGGGAATCTTTGACCCCCCTGGGAAACCCCTAAATGTTAATGGATTTCATTTCTTTTTTGGCTGGGGTGTTTTTGGGACCAATGGAACACTTTGGCAGGGTGAGAGCTTAACATTAAAAAAAAAAAAATTAGGACCACCCTAATATTATATATATATATATATATATATATATATATATATATATATATATATATATATATATATATATACAGGTATATATATATATATATATATATATATATATATATATATATATATATATATATATATATATATACTGTATATATACTGTATATATATATATATATATATATATATATAATATATTTGTTCGTGCAAGAGGGAAACAAATGGCAGAACTGCCTGTGACGAGTGCCTCCCTCAGAGTTGAAAGAGTGACAAGGCCGAAATCAAGGGACGTTCGAGCCAAAATGCCTGGACACCCGGAGTCTGAAGCAAGATCAGTCATAGGATGGAGGAAAGACTGATTTTTTGCAGAGAGTTCCAGAGCTCAGCTGTTGAATAGAAAACAGATTGAGAATATCGTTTCACTCTTGGGTTGGAGAGTTGCACAGAGTAGGGGTGGGATTGTGTTGCGAGACGGGTGCCACGTGCTCTACGAAGAGCACGTGGTATAGACTGAGAGAGCTCTGTGGAACACTGATTATTGTAATAACAGTAGAAGAGTGAGAGAGACGCAATATTGCGGCGAAGAGAGAGAGAGGGAGATTGCAGAGAATTGGATAGTGGACGTGAGTTAATTTACTTTTGCAACCATCTATTTAAGGAGACATGGGCCGGTTTTCTCGACCACTTTCTCCCTCATGTTTAGCCCTATTAGTTTTCAGGTGTTAAGATGTTTGCCCCATTAATTAATCGAATTTAAGACCTTTCGCCCCATTTCTTCGTCAATATTTAGAACTTTCGTGCTATTTAGGTGTCGATTTTTTCCCTGGCGAACGATAGTGAGCCTGTAATGTTGGAAGAACCGGCCTTCGGCCGGTACATTTTTCTACTGATAAATGTACAAATTAATCTAGAAGGGGGATCTAATGGATGTTATTTTTTAATTGATGGAGGTCTAGGAAGGAAACTAGAACAAAAACGAATACATGCAAACATTGTCCAAAAAGTGAACCATCTCCCCTTAATGCATACACAAGCTATATATTTTCCTGTGCCACCACCTACTCATACATACATAGGCTTTATTTATTATTCATCTGTGCCTATGTATTCATTTATAAACAAACTGTATTCATTATTTATTTGTGCCACCATCTTTTCATACATTCACAGGCTTTATTTATTATTCATCTGTGCCTAACTTTCACTCTGTTGAGCACCATCTCTCCTCCTACAAACCTGATCTTCTCTTCCTCACCGAAACCCAGGTGTCTGTAGCAACATCCAGCAACCCCTTCTCTGTATCCTCCTACTTTCTCTATCCTAGTTTCAAAGCCAATGGCGGATGTTGTGCATATGTGCACAACAAACTCACTTGCTCTCGTGTTCCCGATTTCGACTCCTCTGAATTCTCAACTTTATGGCTCAAACTTTCCTGTCATTCTCTTACTAAATATTTCTGTGCTGTCTATCTCTCCCCTAACTCTACCAACTTTCCTAAATTCTTTGACTATCTAAACTCTACAGTGGAACACATTCTATCCATTTCTCCTTTCTCAGAAATCTCCATCTTAGGAGATTTCAACGTTCACCACCGCCAATGGCTCTCCTCTCACACTACTGATCCACCTGGTGAACAAGCCTACGTCTTTTCTATCCTAAATGACCTAGAGCAGTTAGTTCAGCAACCCCCCCGTATCCCGGATCGCATCGGAGATCGGCCCAACATTCTTGACCTGTTTCTAACTTCTAACCCTTCTTCTTATACTGTCGATCTTTTCTCTCCTTTGGGCTCCTCCGACCATAAACTTATCTCTGTCACCTGTCCTATCTCTCCAGTACAGCCACCCGATCCTCCTAGCCGGCGGCGCTTGTGGCACTTTGGCGCTGCCGACTGGGAGGCTCTTCGGCAGTACTTCTTTGATTTCCCATGGAATGATTTCTGCTTCCATGGCCGAGGACCCTCGGAGAGTGCTGAACGCATTACCGAGGTAATCCTATCGGGCATGGAAGCATACATTCCATTCTCTTTCTCTCAGACTAATGCTAAAAAATCTTGGTTTACTCACGCCTGTTCTACTGCTGTCCGCAATAAGGAGGAAGCATTCAAACGGTACCGACGCCTTAAAACTCAAGACTCTCATTCTTCATATGTTTCTGCCCGGAATCAAGCCAAATCTGTTCTTCGACTTGCCAAACACTCTTTCATCAATAATAAATGCACTGAACTATCCAACTCTAGCTCTTCCCAAGCTTTCTGGCATCTAGCCAAAAACCTCTCCAACAATTTCTCTTCCTCGTCTTTCCCTCCCCTTTCCCACTCTGATGGCACAACCATCACTTCTTCCTCTGACAAAGCTAAACTCTTCGCTCAAACTTTTGCTAGAAACTCCACCTTGGATGATTCCGGTGCTATTCCTCCCTCTCCGCCCTCCTCTCTCTTACTTATGCCTAATATCCTAATCTCTTCTAAAGATGTACTTTCTACCCTCTCTGGGCTTAACACTAATAAGGCGTACGGTCCGGACGGTGTTCCTCCTGTTGTTCTCAAAAACTGTGCTTCCGTGCTGACTCCCTGCCTAGGCAAACTCTTTCGTCTCTGTCTATCCTCTAACGTCTTCCCTTCATGCTGGAAGTTTGCTCACATTCAACCTGTCCCAAAGAAGGGTGACCGCTCTCAACCCTCCAACTATCGTCCAATTGCTCTTATCTCTTGTCTTTCTAAAGTTTTTGAAACTATTCTTGCTTCCAAATTTCTTAAGCATTTCTCTTCTCATAATCTGCTCTCAGATCGCCAGTATGGCTTCCTTAAGGGTCGCTCTACTGGTGATCTTCTTTCATATCTTACTAACTCTTGGTCATCCTCCTTTCGGGACTTCGGTGAGACTTTTTCTATTGCACTAGACATATCGAAAGCCTTCGATAGAGTCTGGCATAAATCTTTAATTTCTAAACTACCCTCCTTCGGTTTCTACCCCTCCATCTGTGCCTTTGTCTCTAATTTCCTTTCCGGCCGTTCCATAGCTGCGGTTGTGGACGGCCATTGTTCACTTCCTCACCCTATAAACTCCGGTGTTCCTCAGGGCTCTGTCCTATCTCCTATTCTCTTTCTAATTTTTATAAATGATCTCCTTAACTGTACCTTAATTCCCATCCATTCATACGCAGACGACTCAACCTTACACTACTCCATTAGTTTTTCAGAACGCCCCAGCCAGCAATCCCTCAACGACAAACGTAATGAAGCCATAGAACTCTTAAATTCTGATCTAAATACTATTTCCAATTGGGGCAGAGAAAACCTTGTTAACTTTAATGCTTCCAAAACCCAATTTCTCCATCTATCTACCCGTCAGGATCTCCCAGCGGACTATCCCTTATTCTTCAACAATACAAAAATCAACCCTTCATCTTCTCTCAATATTCTTGGTGTCTCTTTTTCTTCTGCTCTCATTTGGAAGGACCATATTACCAGTCTTGCTAAGGCAGCCTCCCAGAAGCTGGGTGTGCTCAACCGCCTTAGGGGGTTCTTTTCCCCTGCACAGCTTCTTGCTCTGTACAGGGGCATAGTGCGCCCTTGTATTGAGTATTGTTCACATGTGTGGGGAGGTTCCTCTCACACCGCTCGCCTAGACAAAGTTGAAAGGAAGGCCTTTCGTATCATTAACTCCCGTCCACTCACCAACTCTCTGCAATCTCTCTCTCTCCGCCGCAATGTTGCATCTCTCTCGCTATTCTATCGCTACTATAATAATCAGTGTTCCTCAGAGCTATCCCAGTGCATACCACCTCCTTTACGTAGGGCACGTGGTACCCGTCTTGCAACTCAATCCCACCCCTACTCTGTGCAACTCTCCAACCCAAGAGTGAAACGTTACTCTCAAACTTTCTTCTACTCAACATCTGAGCTCTGGAACTCTCTCCCAGAATCAGTCTTTCCCTCTTCCTATGACTTAAATTGCTTCAAACTCCGTGTGTCCAGGCATTTTGGCTCGAACGTCCCTTGATTTTGGCCCTGTCACTCTTTCAACTATGGGGGAGGCACTCGCTATAGGCAGTTATGCCTTTTGCCTCCCTCAATCACATAGAAAAAAAAAAAAATGTATTCATTTATAAACAAACTGTATTCATTATTTATTTGTGCCACCATCTATTCATACATACATAGGCTTTATTTATTATTCATCTGTGCCTATCTATTCATTTATAAACAAACTGTATTCATTATTTATTTGTGCCACCATCTATTCATACATACACAGAATTATAAGCCCTTTGAAGATTATGACGCAGTTTGATAGTTTATTCTGGCTATCATTATATGATTTTATAAAGTTTAGGAAATATCTTTGAGAATTATAAGGTTAAGAACTATCTCAATTAACCCTCTGATTTCCATTTACCCTTCCTAATCTCTATATAATCCTTTAATAATAGTCAGAAAACAAAACAAATGTATAATTGTATCTGGAAAGGATTTATTTATATATATTTATTTATTAATATTTATATGTATATTTATATTAAATATATGTGTACCTCAGACTACCTTGGCAGCATATATGAGTATGTATTATATGTTAACCCTTTACATGTGTGTCGGCATCACCTGCATTCCCCCACACTATGCGTATGTCATTCATAGATGCTCAACATGGGGGAATGTGTTTGGGATGTTTTCTAAGCTTAACAGAGGTCTAGGGAACAATCTAAAACAAATTTACATACCAGTAACAATAAATACAATAAATAAATATAATTATGTCCCCTTCAGAGCCTGATGTTGCTGGTTTCTCCCAAATAGAAGACCAACCACAAGAGAGACCATCACTAATGTCTTCCAATCAATCACCCTTCATTCCATCCTCTTCTTCATACGTTCTCCGATGTCTGAGAAAGTGCAATGTCCATGTTTCCATATTTAAGTATGATACTGCTTGACGGCTGTGTATGTGTGATTGTAATATATATGCCGCCTTAACCCTCGTGACCTGGGCTGCCTTTCTAAAGGACGGAGCTCGTATCCGGGCGATCTGGCCGAAAAACGTCTAGGCCTAGGCTACCATATCTTTGTTATTTTAACTGCTAGAAATTTCCCACACATCCCTAAACGTAGTGCGGTTTCCAATCTGTAGACTGGCATTGAGTAGAGCTCTCTAAGTCAACTGGTTCAGTTGTGATGACGATTTCCGTGGAGCGAATTTTTCCGCGATGTTGACAATATCGGAGCTTTTCACCCACTAATTTCGTCATATCATACAACAACAACATTGATCCGACGTCTCCTTCTTGTTTTCGGAGGTGCGGTGACGCAGTGACCGGCTTTGTTTACATGCGTCGGACGCACGGCGTTCAGACCAAGCTTAATAGGCTTTCGAAGCTTACGGATTTTAATAGGACACCCGGGTACCGGCCCATCTGCCGCGGTGTCCTTTTAAAAGGACATCCGGGCTGGAAGGGTTAAACATGTAAGATTACAATAGTCTGTGCTCTTCGACAGGTGTTCTACGTGCGAGAGTGTGTTCCCAAGCTTGATATCGCTCGAGTGCCACAAGGAGGAGACGAACCACTGGAGCGACGACGACTACTTCCTAGATGGCGCCGATGATGATGACCTCCATGACGTGTATGACGACCAGCTGAATCATGAAGAGAGGGAGAAGTTGCTATAGTTGACAGTAATTTCACACACTACATATAGGCCGAAAATCGAAAGTCAAGTTTATTGTCAAGATTAGTCATGAATTGCCTCTCGGAAAAAAAAGCTCTCCAATAACAAGCATGCGCATCATTATCGTTCCTAGTGTCATAAACCCTACAGAAACACTCCTGTAGTCGTCACACTCTATACAATACATCTTGCTATCGCCACAAACTATTTTAACAATCCAACCTTCTGAATCCTCCCTTCCTCGCGAGGACAGAATCCACCTGGCCAGGCTGAGATGTGGGCACCATCCAGCTCTTCTGAGCTATCCGAAGAGACTGGATGTCTCAGTCGACGATACCTGCCCAGGATGTAACACAGTACCCCATACCATTGGACACATTCTAGAAGACTGCATTTCACACAATCACTTACACCAACAACACAATCTACACTCCTTGAGAGCTCTGTGGGAAAGCCCGACCATGGCTGTGGCTTTCCTTAGGGACTCGGGGCTCTTCGGCCAGGCAGCTTAGGGAACGACAACAACAACAACTATTTAAAAAATCGTACAGTAATCTCAAACAAAACAAAGTCCAAATGTTTCCATAAGCAAGTACAAGACATAGTCATCACACATTTCAAAACTTTTCTTATAGTCGCCACAAATTAAATCCAAAACACTTGCATAGTCGCCATTCACAATACGTACTTTTGTATTGTCACCCCACTCTACATACTATTTCTGCATTTTCCACACACAACAAACACACTAATAATGTCACCACAGCCCAGCTAAATTTATTCATCATCTACTACAAATATTAATTTTATGACTTATAATTATTTTACCTTTTGTGAAGATCTGACTTTATAATTAAATATATTAGGTAAGGTTATGCATTATGGCCCTAAGTAATTCAGGCCACGAACCATAATGATAAAAATATACATAGAAAAGTAGACAGAACGAATATAAACGCCATATGAGGAGGAGCACTTTATTGATAATGTTTCGCATATAGCTTCAACGGGCCAATGATGTAGGCATATGCAAAACTTTGTCAATATAGCGCGAGCCATAATGGCCGCACACCAATGGACTAATAGGTAGCGCCAACGAATCTGACAAAAATGTTGATCCCTGACCTCTTTGTATCTCAAAAGGACCTAGAGCAAACTGGCTGTAAATATCCACACCTATTACCTGGTGGACTCTTCCCAAATAATAGAAATGTTAGCACGATTGCTTTAATTAATTTTGAGTTATAAGAAGTTAAGGGGTCCAGATTATTGTCAAGGTCGTTGGCGCTAACTATAATAGGCAATGCTGTGGCACAGATACATTCAGGCTGTAGCATATGATTATTTGCAAGTAATATAATATACAAGGGTTTATAATCAGTGAAAAGTATATTTGATTTGGTTCAATGCACTGATGTGCGTCTACTAGAAACGTATTTTAGTTGGTATTATCGATGTCTGAATAATGAACTTCCATATATCCCGAAAACTGTGAGTTGACACATACACGAGCTTGGTCACAACAGCCATGATGCTGAAAATTGGCTTGAATCGGGGGAAAATGGACACAATTTCAGTGTTGGACGACTGTGGAAAGATAGTGTAACGGGTGGTAACAGGACGCTCAATGACAGAGCTTTGACGGACCCAAAATAGCGCCACAACGGCACCATGACGATCATGACGGCAGAGCATGACTAGGTACGACCTGGGAAAGGACCAACGCTGACAGACGACATCAGCACGAATGTGCCACAATTGCGGCATGATGAGGATGACATTTGTTGTAAACTTTCCAGGCCTGTGTCATGTCACTGTCTTGCCACGGCTTGTTGCTCTCTTGCCACGGATTGTCACTGTTGTGCCACTGTCGTGCCGCTGTCATTACACGTTCTTGTCAGGTGTTACGCTGCCATGGCAGTGTATGTTAGGATAAGGGGTGACTTCGTCTTTACTGCACACGCCTGTAAATAACCGTTGTGTTAGCGTCGTTATATGGTCGTGTGTAGACGTGGCACCATTGGTGTTAGTCGGCATTGTCATCATGCTCCAACCCGATGTAAACCATGATGAGGGTTGTCATTTAGACCTGTATTCTTATCTATCTATCTATGTGGTAATGGGCTGGTCTATCAGAGTGAGAGCTGAGCGATCTCTGCCATACACATAGCTTACTCTGTCTGTTCCTTTTACTTATATGTTTTCTAGATCTCAAGTGACGGCGTCTCTTCCGTGGATTTACCTCCCTACTGTCAACCTAGAGGTTGGCAGATTGGGAGTCAAAGCATCACATTTTTCCTTTGCCCCTCAACTTTCCCTTCTTAATTGCTGAGGGGCACAGGGCCTTGGGTGGGGCTTTGGTTTCCGGGGCGTTTCCGCACCCTCCTCAGCTCCCCGCCTTGGAGTGGCTTCGGTCACTCAGGCTTTATTAGTGGTAAGCAGGGAGGGTTTTTCGGGGGCGCTTGTTCATGGCCTTGGCCTTGCTCGGGACCTTGGGGCTGTTCGGCCAGACAGCCTGGGGAACAGCAACAACAATCTATCTATGTAATTATCTATCTATCTAGCTACCTACCTATCTATCTACCTATCCATCTACCTATCTATCTATTTACAGGTTATTTTTTCTTTCAGAAAGGGGTTCACAACAATTCTTATACGCTACCTTCCTACTTACTGCAATAAAAGTTATTTAACGTGTTGCAAGTTGTACTATCTCTTATTAGCCTATAAAGATATGCCTATTTGACCCTTTCAATTTGATATTAGAAGTAAAATATGAAAATGATAAAAAGAACCGACATAAAGTAAATTCATGAAAAGTAAATACTATTACAATGTAAAACTTGCAAACTAAATAAACCAAAACTTGGACAAAGACAATATAAAGGCAAAATAACTAATCAAAATCGCTGTGGAAACAACGCTTACTAAAATCAAATGTATGAAATAAAAGTACACAATCCACCACATAGGGTGTACATTACTACATGAGCAAGTTAATCTGTAAGTACTATATAGTTATGATCTAAATTTTCTTTTTGGTATACATTTAACTTGTTCGCTCTGTAAGGCAGAGATGAACTGATTATACACACTATTTAAATTTTCAGTTATTGTCTAACTATCTCAGCTGTGTGACCCACCTGGCCCCGACCTCTCTGTTCTGCTGGAACTAATTGGCTTACTTGACCTAAATATCCTGCCTCACCTTTAACCTATCCGCGGCGAGACTCCGATTCGTTAAACGTCCTGTGGGGCGAAGGTATTCCATTAATTTCTGACGAAAATCGTCATTATCCGATATATATCGTTATTACTTATTCATATGCGCCTGTTTTATGTTTAATATGAAGATAGTTACATGTTACAACAATAAAACAAGTGGGAATAGTATTTGGGGGGTGACAAACACGAAATATTGCCGAGCGGTTCATTCATGGAGTTGACAGAGAGCGAGAGCACGCCCTCCCTCCACGAACTCTAGAGCAAGACTGGAGGTGTGCGGGCTACTCTCTCTCTCTCTCTCTCCTCCCTCCACACACCTTCCTTTCCACCTTGGAACCGAGTGGGGAGTTTTGGCGCCATAAATAAACCGATAATCACAGGAATAAGAGAAAAATGGGTGATAATTGAGGTGGGGGGGGGGGGGGGGGAGGGGGGGGAATTTGGACACATGTGGAGGAGTGATACGATGTATGGAGAGGAATTATCTCACATATTTACACATTCCTTTGTTTTGAGTGACAGTGGGATGTTTGGAAAGGCTTTTTTTAGGCCATGGCTCATATGAGGACGCTCGCCCTCCTAGGGTTCAGACTCAAATGAGGACGCTCGCCGTTTATGGGTTAATTCTGAGTGGCCTTTTTAATCCTCTAAAATTTGCCTTTCTAAAGTCAGGGATAAGAACCTTATTTTCCTTTGGTTTATAATTTAATTCTATAGATACATATATTGATTTATGGTCACTGCTCCCTAGCTGGTCACCCCCTTCTAAATTTGTTATCCAATTTTCTCTGTTGCTAAGAACTAGGTCCAGAATATTATATTCTCTAGTTGGCGAATTTACAAATTGAAAGAGAAAGTTGTCTAGTACTACTTCAAGAAAATCTTCGGATTCGTTATTGTTAGTTTGATTAACCCAGTCTATACCTGGAAGATTAAAGTCACCTAAAATGCAAACATTATTATTCTGAGATGCCTTACTGATTTCTTCCCATAATAATTTGCCTAAATTTCGACAAAGACAGGGTGCCCTATAAATGGTCCCCAAAATAATTGTCTCACCTTCCCCGCTAATCTCAACCCACACACTTTCATTTTCGCTATTTGTTTTAATATCTGATCTAAGGCAACATTTTAAAGTATCCCTGACATAAATTGCAATTCCACCTCCCCTTCTGTCTGTTCTATCGTATTTAAATCAATTGTATCCTGGCATATGAAATTCTGCTAATAGATGTCTAGTCAGTATTTATCCAAGTTTCTGTAATCGCTACAATGTCTATATTTACCTTGCTAACAATTACCCTAAGCTGATCCATTTTATTACATAAACTTCTGCAATTTGTATAATATACCCTCAACCTATTACTATTTTTTGTAACTAATGTTCTATTGTTTTTAACTAACTCATTATTTCCTTCGATTTCACTGCAGTCAATGCTATCATAATTACTAACATTTATATGTGACTGGGGTTCTATTCCATTCCTAGCTGATGTATCGTTTCTTTCCCTATCCAAACTTATTCTCTGTTTTGCCCCCACAGGCTTCATCTTCAACGAAACCCCGCAAACGTCCTATCTAATGAGCTAGCTAACGTGGAAACCCCTAACCTCGAAAGATGCACCCCATCCCTTACGTACATATTATCTTTACCATAGAAATTGGTCCAGTTGTCCATGAATGGTATTGCTTTCTCCTTACAATATTTTTCCAGACGATAATATATACCAATTGCCCTGGACGTCCATTCCTTTCCAACTCCCCTTCTAGGTAAGATATTATGCACTACAGGGATCCCTCCCTTCCTCCTAACTTTATCACACACTTCCCGATACTGTCTGAGCAGTTCCTCACTCCTACCTTTGCCAACATCGTTACTTCCTGCACTGAAGCAGATAATGGGGTTATTTCCACTATCTTCCATGATGTGGTCAATTTTCTCTAATACAAACTCGGCAATTAATTTACAAATAAACCTAACTAATGAAATCAATGAAATTTACGAATACATGTGGTACTCCAAGGAACCTATGATACTCACACCGAAATTCCGCACACTAAACATATACAATAATACAGACTGAAGATAATGCCCCACGTTCTCGTTTGACTCGCCAACTTCATTTCTGGCAATACTTTTGAGTTATTTTGCTTTGGTATCGGCAACGATCCTTAACCTAACAAGTGCGCATGGGGGTAATTAGACACCTCTGCCTGTGCGCATGTATTTGAGGTGTTTCCGTCACTAAAATATTAATTTTACCATAAATAGCATTAATACTTATCCATACGTGCCTATTATGGGTTGATTATAAAGGTATTAACCTGAAACAACAATAAAACGAGTGAAAACAGCGTTTGGATGGTCAAAATCGGAGATATAGCCCGCGAGTTGTATAATGTATGGGTGAGGCAAGCTGCTTTCCCGCCAATTTCCCCCAAGGCCACTGAGACACAGTCGATCGATACTCTCTCTCTCTCTCTTGCACTCGCTTTCTATCAGTGATGACCACACCCTGCAACCGGCTTTCTAATGTTAGTACGAAAATATACCTCAGAATAAGGGAATAACAGGGAAAATAGGTGATAACTGAAGGAGGGGAGGAAAGTGGGGAAGGAGGAGAGGTAGAGGACTGATATTTTGCATGGCCCGGGGGCCCCCAAAAAATAAAAATATAAAAATAAAAAATAAATTTTGTTTTCGATGTCAAAAGTTGATTTTTATTTTCTCTGACTCTTAAGAGTCTTCCCGCAGTCCGCCGGGGGAACTCTTAAGAGTCTCCCTGCAGTTCCCGGGTTAAGGGAGCCCACCTCGCTTTTTTTTCTCTTTCTCTCCCTCTCTCTTTGGCTTGTATCCATTCGGCCCCATTCGGCCTACTGTTTTAAAGACGTTTACCCCCATCCAGGTGTCAATATTTTCTTGGCGAGCGGTAGCAAGCCAGCATATATATATATATTTTTGTTTTACAGCAAACTAAATTTGTAAATTTTTTCGATAGAAAAATTTCTCCGGCGAAGCCGGATTTCTCCATACAATGCTGGATCGCTATCGCTCGCCAGGAAGAAATCGACACCTGAATGGGGCTAAACGTCTTAAAACAGTTGGCTGAATGGGGCCGAATGGATACAAGCCAGGGAAAGAGAGAAAAGGAGAGACAGAACAAAATTAGGTGACCCTCCTTAAGGTAGATTATTATACATGGCTGAATTCCTATAATACAAAACTAATATCAGAAGATTCCTGATCTGAGTTGCGGATTTCTTTTTAAGTTGCCGGAACATTATATTGTGACTCCGATTTGATTTTGTACACACCAAGGGACATGTGCCTCGATGACCGACCTCGCCAGATTGTTATGGTTAAGGGGAGGTTATTAGTTTCCTCCCTAGACCTCAATCAAGCTTAAAAAACACCTGACCAAGACCCTCCTTCAAAATAAATTTGTACATTTTTCTATAGAAAGATGTCCCGGCCGAAGGCCGGTTCCTTTTAAATTACAGGCTCGCTATCGCTCGCCAGGAAAAAATCGATACCTAAATGGCACGAAAAGTCTTAATATTGACAAAGATGGGTCGAAACTTCTTAAAATCACCAAAGTAATGGGGCAAACATCTTAAAATCTCAAAACCAGTGGGGCTCCGTTTTATATGTTGCATACACACAAGGGAACAGCCTCGATGACCGACCTCGCCAGATTGTTATGGGGTCAATCCACACGACCACCTAGGACGACAATTTTGGGTGGCCAATGTTTTCTGGCAACATATATTTTAGTTTTTATATATGTATTATGTTATGCTATTATTATTATTATTATTTGTCTTAACCCATTCTATTCCGGCGATGTCTTTTTATTTTTATTCTGGCTACATTTAGACGATTTTGTGCAGTTCAATAAGGATCTGTGGTAGTAAAAAGGGTCAAGCGAAATAGTTTGAAGCCTTTTAATTGCTGGAGGCCCTTCTTAAACTGAATGATATCTTCTAATAGTAGCCATAATAAAGTTAAAAAGACGACATCGGTAATGAAGGGGTTAATTGGTAAGCTATGGTGAAGTAGACTGACAGTTTTAGTTGCTAACATCTTATAAAACTTCAATAAAAAACTGCCAAAGCAGAGCTACCGAAACCAAGTTAAGTGGGAAAACGTTCCAGTTCCCGATTCACCAAGAAAGAGGGACGTGGTTTGCTGAATCGACCACTTGCGAGTTTCGGTCTATAAGGAAGTTGGAGATGTGGCCATTAATATTTAGCAGAATTATCAGCTAAAATACGGTCATAATACATACAGTATATAAATACACAAAACCAAATTTATTATACTTTTAATCCTTCCGAAACTCACATTAGTATTGCATTTCCCTTTAATATCGATGTTCACGGCTCCAACTTCCTTATAGCCTGAAACTCGCAAGTGGTCAATTGAGCGAGTTTGTGTTTTTTCCCCTCTGGAACCTTTGAGTTCTACCGAAAAATGTACAAATATATCTAGAAGGGGGATATTGGGATATTGTTTAAGCTTGATGGAGGTCTAGGGAGGAAAAAATAATAATACTAAATACACAAATAGAGCAATAAATATAGCAAGCCCTTCATTAAGTGGTGACAAGTGTGTATGTGTGTGTGTGTGTGTGTTGTTCATGGCTATTACCGTGAAGGACAGACAGACAGACACACACACACACACACACAGACAGAGGACCGACCGTGAGATACTACACCAGATTTCCTTTTGTTTATGTTGGTGACCTTAGTTATTCAACGTACCGAACCATGACAGAGCTTGGACTTAACACTCAACGAGCGGCCTAGGCGGTAACTTCTACTACCTGCCAAGCGGGTGGTTTTACCCTAAACGAGCTTATTTCCGTGCTCTTTTTTCAGGCATAAACAAGAGCCAGAGCGTAATACAAGTATGTATCCCTGAAAGGGCGATAATTGAGCTTTCCAATGACACCAGAACCATCCTTCTACGACCACGCGTTCTCTTGCAACGATCGTGCAACCGAAGGGCAAAATCGCTAAAATACGGTAATTTCCTTACATAATTCCCTGTGTAGCGAGTTAGTGAGTGTGGATGTGTGTGGAGGCGACGTCAGTTGCCGCGCGGGACCCGTGCCGAACGGTCAGAGCCGACCTTCGCTCCTCCCACCGCTCGTTTCTCTCTTAGAGCCGATAATGTGCTAAAAATTGCATGCGACTATAGCCGGGCCCCGCCACATAGTCCTTGGTTCTCTTGTCCGACTATAGCCGGGCGCTGCTCTTTAAGGGTTAAGGGGAGGTTTTTAGTGTGTTTCCTATATTTCCATCAAGCTTACGATTACACCCCCTAGATCCCCTTTCAAGATAAATTTGTAAATTTTTCGGTAGAAAAATTTCCCGGCCAAAGGCCGGTTCTTCTTAAATTACTGGCTCGCTATCGTTCGCCAGGAAAAAATCGACACCTAATTGGCACGAAAGGTCTTAAAATTGACAGAAATGGGGCGAAAGTTCTTAAAATTGCCAAACTAGTGGGGCGAAAGCCTTAAAATCTCATAAGCAATGAGGCTAAACATGAGGGAGAAAGGGATCCAGAAAACAATCCCTTAAGTGGAAATTTCCCCTTAAATTTACTAATTTGGATGTCATTATGGGTTTACTATATACTATGGGTTTACTATACCGTCACCTCTTCCTCTGACAAAGCTGAACTCTTAACTCAAACATTTGGATGTCATTATGGGTTTACTATATACTATGGGTTTACTATACCGTCACCTCTTCCTCTGACAAAGCTGAACTCTTAACTCAAACATTTGGATGTCATTATGGGTTTACTATATACTATGGGTTTACTATACCGTCACCTCTTCCTCTGACAAAGCTGAACTCTTAACTCAAACATTTGGATGTCATTATGGGTTTACTATATACTATGGGTTTACTATACCGTCACCTCTTCCTCTGACAAAGCTGAACTCTTAACTCAAACATTTGGATGTCATTATGGGTTTACTATATACTATGGGTTTACTATACCGTCACCTCTTCCTCTGACAAAGCTGAACTCTTAACTCAAACATTTGGATGTCATTATGGGTTTACTATATACTATGGGTTTACTATACCGTCACCTCTTCCTCTGACAAAGCTGAACTCTTAACTCAAACATTTGGATGTCATTATGGGTTTACTATAATATTATACTATGGGTTTACTATACCGTCACCTCTTCCTCTGACAAAGCTGAACTCTTCGCTCAAACATTTGCTTAAAAACTCCACCTTGGATGATTCCGGTGCTATTTTTCCCTCTCTACCCCCCTTTCACTTAAGTCGCTGTCACACGAGCGCTTTTTCCGTCAATTTTCCATGAGCAAGTTTTTTCTCGTAATATTTCTGGACTTTTACGTACTGGTATCGGTAACTAGACTCGAGGTAGATTATGTTAGGCGGCCGATTTCTGATGAAGTGTAATTTTTGAAGCTTCCAGACCACAATTGCCCGTAAAAATTGCTCGAAAAAGGGCTCGTGTGACTCCGGCTTTACTTATGCCTAATATAATAATCTCTTCTACGGATGTACTCTCGGCCCTCTCTGGGCTTAAGGGGGATGGTTCACTTTTTGGGCGATTTTTGCATGTATTCATTATTTTTCTAGTTTCCTCCCTAGACCTCCATCATTATTTTTGCATTTATTCATTATTTTTCTAGTTTCCTCCCTAGACCTCCATCAAATTTAAAACAAAAAAACATCCATTAGATCCCCCTTCTAGATTAATTTGTACATTTTTTGGTAGAAAAATTTCCCGGCCAAAGGCCGGTTCTTCCAACATTACAGGCTCACTATCGTTCGCCAGGGAAAAAATCGACACCTAATTAGCACGAAAGGTCTAAATATTGACGAAGAAATGGGGCGAAAGGTCTTAAAATCGACTAACTAATGGGGCAAACATCTTAACATCTGAAAACTAATGGGGCTAAACATGAGGGAGAAAGTGGTCCAGAAAACCGGCCCATGTCCCCTTAGTTTAATACTAAGAAGGCGTACAGACTGGATGGTGTTCCTCCTGGTGTACTCAAAAACTGTGCTTCCTTGCTGACCCCCTGCCTAGGAAAACTGTGCTTCCTTGCTGACCCCCTGCCTAGGCAAACTGTGCTTCCTTGCTGACCCCCTGCCTAGGAAAACTGTGCTTCCTTGCTGACCCCCTGCCTAGGCAAACTGTGCTTCCTTGCTGACCCCCTTCCTAGGCAAACTGTGCTTCCTTGCTGACCCCCTGCCTAGGCAAACTGTGCTTCCTTGCTGACCCCCTGCCTAGGCAAACTGTGCTTCCTTGCTGACCCCCTGCCTAGGCAAACTGTGCTTCCTTGCTGACCCCCTGCCTAGGCAAACTGTGCTTCCTTGCTGACCCCCTGCCTAGGCAAACTGTGCTTCCTTGCTGACCCCCTGCCTAGGCAAACTGTGCTTCCTTGCTGACCCCCTGCCTAGGCAAACTGTGCTTCCTTGCTGACCCCCTGCCTAGGCAAACTGTGCTTCCTTGCTGACCCCCTGCCTAGGAAAACTGTGTTTCCTTGCTGACCCCCTGCCTAGGCAAACTGTGCTTCCTTGCTGACCCCCTGCCTAGGCAAACTGTGCTTCCTTGCTGACCCCCTGCCTAGGCAAACTGTGCTTCCTTGCTGACCCCCTGCCTAGGCAAACTGTGCTTCCTTCCTGCCCCCCTGCCTAGGCAATCTGTGCTTCCTTGCTGACCCCCTGCCTAGGCAAACTGTGCTTCCTTGCTGACCCCCTGCCTAGGCAAACTGTGCTTCCTTGCTGACCCCCTGCCTAGGCAAACTGTGCTTCCTTGCTGACCCCCTGCCTAGGCAAACTGTGCTTCCTTGCTGACCCCCTGCCTAGGCAAACTGTGCTTCCTTGCTGACCCCCTGCCTAGGCAATCTGTGCTTCCTTGCTGACCCCCTGCCTAGGCAAACTGTGCTTCCTTGCTGACCCCCTGCCTAGGCAAACTGTGCTTCCTTGCTGACCCCCTGCCTAGGCAAACTGTACTAACTTGCTGACCCCCTGCCTAGGCAAACTGTGCTTCCTTGCTGACCCCCTGCCTAGGCAAACTGTGCTTCCTTGCTGACCCCCTGCCTAGGCAAACTCTTTCGCCTTTGTCTCTCCTCTAACGTATTCCCTTCTTGTTGCAAGTTTTAAGACGTTTACCCTCATCCAGGTGTCAATATTTTCCTGGCGAGCGGTAGCGAGCCAGCATATACATTTTGGTGTTTTGACAGCAAACTAAATTTGTAAATTTTTCGATAGAAAAATTTCTCCGGCGAAGCCGGATTGCTCCATACAATGCTGGCTCGCTATCGCTCGCCAGGAAGATATCGACACCAGGATGGGGATTAGCGTCTTAAAACAGTTGGCTGAATGGGGCCGAATAGATATAAGCCAGGGAAAGAGAGAAAAGGAGAGAAAGATAAAAAAAAAACGGTGACCCCCCTTAACCTTGGTTGAGACTATGGGACAGGTAAAATACCTGGTTAATGGCTATACCGGAAGTCCCATAATTAACCCTTTTGTTAACCAATGCCAGATATAGCTTCCCGTGAGTCCTTAATTCACCACTTGCGACTTTCATTCTGTAAGGAAGTTGGAGCCGTGAACATCGATATTAAACTGAAATGCAAATATAATGTAGGTTTCTGATGGATAAATGGTATGTTGAATTGTGTTTTATGTATTTATAAATGTACTACGACCGTATTTTAGTTGGTAATTCTGCTAAATATTGATGTCTACAACTCCAACTTCCTTATAGCCTGAAACTCGCCAGTGGTCAATTGGAATATGGGTACTTAGATACAGTAGTTCACACTGTTAAGGGGGGTCACCTGCTTTTTGTTATTTCTGTCCTTTTATCTTTCTCTGGCTTGTATCCATTCGGCCCCATTCAGCCAACTATCTTAAGACGTTTATCCCCATCTAGGTGTCGATTTCTTCCTGGCGAGCGATAGCGAACAAGCATTATATGAAGAAATCCGGCTTCGCCGGAGAAATTTTTCTATCGAAAAATGTACAAATTTAGCCTGCTGTAAAAAAAAAATATATATGCTGGCTCGCTACCGCTCACCAGTCAAAAATTGACACCTGGATGGGGATCAACGTCTTAAAACAGTAGGCTGAATGGGGCCAATGGATACAAGCCAGAGAAAGATAGAATAGGACAGAACAAAAACAGGTCACCTCCCTTAAGCCGGTATCACACGAACGCTTTTTCACTCAACATTTATCCTCAACACTGGTCTGGCAGCTTTTGAGGTCAACATTTACAATATTTCAGTCACCTAAATTCATCTACCAGCAGTCTAGTTTCCAATACCAGTGCAAAACATTCCAGAAATGTGCCAGAAAAATGTTGATCATCGAATGTTGACTATAAAAGCTCTCGTGTGATACCGGCTTTAAGGGGGTGACCTGTTTTTGTTCTGCCCTTTTCTATCTTTCTCTGGCTTGTATCCATTTGGCCCCATTCAGCCTACTGTTTTAAGACGTTTATCCCCATCCAGGTGTCAATTTTGTACTGGTGAGCGGTAGCGAGCCAGCATATTTTTTAAATGTTTTTGACAGCAGGCTAAATTTGTAAATTTTTCGATAGAAAAATGTCTCCGGCGAAGCCGGATCTCTTCATATAATGCTGGCTCGCTATCGCTCGCCAGGAAGAAATCGACACCTAGATGGGGATAAGCGTCTTAAAATAGTTGGCTGAATGGGGCCGAATGGATACAAGCCAGAGAAAAAGAGAAAAGGAGAAAAATAAAATAAAACAGGTGACCCCCCTTAAATACCTGGTTCATGGCTATAGTCTATTCGCTGTAAGTAGGCCAAAAATCATGACCTCTAACCTCTGTAACTCAAAAACGACTAGAGTAATCGAGCTAATACCGGTATGTCTACCATTTGGGAAGAGTCAGCCAAGGAATAGAACGACTAGAGTAATCGAGCTAATATTTCTACCATTTGGGAAGAGTCAATCAAGGAAGAGATGTGGAAAGTTACAGCCAATTTGCTCTAGCCCTTTTTGAGTTACAGAGGATAGAGGTCATGATTTCTCGCCTACTTACAGCGAATAGACTATAGTACCGGAAGTCCTACAATTAACCCTTTTGTCAACCAATGCCAGATGTAGATCCCGTGAACCTTCAGGGGGGTCACCGGCTTTTGTTTTATCTTTCTCTCCTTTTCTCTTTTTCCCTGGCTTGTATCCATTCGGCCACATTCAGCCACCTGTTTTAAGACGTTTATCCCCATCCAGGTTTCGATCTCTTCCTGGCGAGCGATAGCGAGTCAGTATTGGTATGGAGAAATCCGGCTTCGCCGGAGACATTTTTCTATCGAAAAATTTACAAATTTAGCTTGTTGTTAAAACAAAAAAAATATATATACTGGCTCGCTACCGCTCGCCTGGAAAATATTGACATCTGAATGGGGGTAAACGTCTTAAAACAGTAGGCTGAATGGGGCCGAATGGATACAGGCCAAAGAGAGAGGGAGAGAAAGATAACAAACGCGAGGTGGGCCCTCTTAATAAATCTAACCTTAACCCTTGTTGTACCGGTGATTTTGTTTTGTTTTTTATTCTAGCTATATTTAGACGATGTTGTGCAGTTTAAGAAGGATCTGTGGTAGCGAAAAGGGTTAAGCGAGATAGTTCCAAGTCTGTTAATTGCTGGAGGCCCTTTTAACCCTTTGAGTACCAGCGACGCGTGTTGTCTTTTATTATAGCTATACAGGGTGTCCCGCGAGTGTTGTCAAATACTTCCAGAGATCAAAGATTAAGTAATTCTAAGTAAAAACTGTTATATACGCATAGGCTTTTTGGGGCATTGTTTTGTAGTTATGGACCCTTAAAGTCGGCATATTGGTGTTTTTTGTAGTTGCTAACCCTGTTTTTCTTCAATAATATGAGGATAGGAAAAACAAAAACTATAAAGTGTATAATGAAGCATGATATCAATACTTCAAACTGACACCAAAAACTTCCCTACATCGTACTTCATATTCCGTTGGCATGGAGTTGAATATTACAAGAAACCAACAAAACTTAATGTTAAGCTCATTATCACGGAAAGAAGAAAGAAGCTACAGAGGATTGTTTGATGTTTTCATGAAGTATTGATACCATGCACCATCATAAAGCATTTAACGTTATCGCTATTCATTTTCATTACTCGGAAAATGGGTTTAAACTGACAGAAAACACTAAAACAATCCTCTGTAGCTCCTTTCTTCTTTCCGTGATGATGATCTTAAAATTAAGTTTTGTTGGTTTCTTGTAATATTCAGTTTGAAGTATTGATATCATGCTTCATTATACACTTTATAGTTTGTTTTTCCTATCCTCATCTTATTGAAGAAAAACAGGGTTAGCAACTACAAAAAACATCATTTTGCCGAATTTAAGGGTCCATAACTACAAAACAATGTCCCAAAAAGCCTATGTGTATATAACAGTTTTTGCTGAGAATTACTTAATCTTTCATCTCTGGAAGTATTTGACAAAAATCGCGGGACACCCTGTATTTAAGCCGGTATCACACGAGAGCATTTATAGTCAACATTCGATGATCAACATTTTTCTGGCAACATTTCTGGAATATTTTGCACTGGTATCGGAAACTAGACTGATGATAGATGAATTTACGTGACCAAAATATTCTAAATGTTGACCTAATAAGCTGCCAGACCAGTGTTAAGGACAAATGTTGAGTGAAAAAGCGCTCGTGTGATACCGGCTGTAGACGACAGAAGGCAGCTTAGGAGGGATCTGCAGTAGGTAGAAGGATTGGTTGAGGTAGTTTGAAGCCATATTATTGCTAGAGGTCCTTCCTAAACTGAATACAATTGTCAAACAGTTCTATCTATCTATCTATTGCCTGACGCCGTGATCCCCGAAGGGGTGGCCACGAACGAACCGCCCCCATGCACCTCTGTCCCCAGTCAGTCGACGCCCCTCCCCCCAACCAGCACCGCCTTCATTCATGTAGTTCCTCACTCCATCCTTCCACCTCATATTCGGTCTACCTCTCCCCCTCTGTCCCTCCACCTCGCTCTCGTACACCCTCTTAGTCATTCTCTCGCTTTCCATACGTTCCATATGGCCGAACCATCTCAAGTTGTTCCTTTTCACACTTTCCAGCACATCTACCTCCACACCACACCTCCTTCTTACTTCCTCATTAGTCTGTCTATCCCTCCATGTAATTCCGCACGCACTCCTTAAGTAATTCATTTCCACTGCTCTCACTCTTGGTCTGAGTCTCTCAACCAACGTCCATGCTTCGCTTCCGTAAGTCAGTGTCGGGATTACCACACTGTCATGCAAGGACTTCTTCACTTCCATACTGACCACCCTATTTCTTGTTACTGCTTTTAGCGTTCCTACAACCCTCTTCCCCTGTTGTACCCTCTCCCGCACCTCTTCATCCATAGTCCCATCTTTACTCAACACACTGCCCAGATACTTAAAAGAGTTGACGATCTCCATAGCCTGACCGTTCAGCTTCACCTCACACTCTGTGACTTCACCCCTTTCGAAGACCATAACCTTGCTCTTCCCCGTATTTACCTTCAAATTCCGTTTTTCGCACACTGTTCCAAACTCATTTACCAGACCCTGCAACTCCCATTCATTATCACTCATCAGAACTGTATCATCCGCAAACAGCAGTATAGGTAGCTTCCACTCAATTCCCTCCCTTTTCAGCGATACACCAACATCCACTGCTCTTGATAGTATTTCTTTCATAACTCCATCCATATATACAGTAAACAACCACGGGGACATCACACACCCCTGTTTCAAACCAACATTCAGGTCAAAGAACTCGCTCTGCTCACTCTCCACACGTACTGCCGCCTTTGCACCCTCATACATGCTCTTCACTGCTTTCAGCAACTTGCCCTCTACTCCGTATATTCTAAGTACTTTCCACAAACCTTCTCTATCCACTCTGTCATAGGCCTTCTCCAAGTCCATAAAGGCAACATACACCTTTTGTTTCTTCTCCAGATACTTCTCCACAACACAATTCAGGGTAAAAATCTGATCTACACATCCTCTTCCCTTCCTAAAGCCTCCCTGCTCGTCGTCTATCCATTTCTCCGTTCTCACTCTCACTCTCTCAATCACTACCCTACTGTATACCTTCCCTACTACGCTTAGAAGACATATTCCTCGGTGGTTACCACACACTCCTCTTTCCCCTTTGCCCTTATATAGGGGGACTATTATGCCAGTCTTCCAGTCATCGGGTGCACTCCCCTTCTCCCATGCTAGTTTGCACATTTTCCATACCCATTCTATCACTATCTCACCACCATACCTCAACATTTCCCCACACACTCCATCTGTTCCTGGTGCTTTCCCCAACTTCACTCTTTTCATGGCTTCCCACACTTCTGACCTCCTGATCCCCACCTCCTCCTCCACTACTTCTCTTCTTCTCCCTCCCATACCATATCCAGCTATGTTTGCTGGCTCTTCATTCCTTTCATTAAGCAACTCACTGAAGTACTCCCTCCATCTTTCGACTCTCTCTTGCTTCTCGGCTAGCATTCTCCCATTCTTATCTTTCACACCCTTACTGTTTCCCTTGCTACCTTCCCTAACTTTCTTGACTTCTTTCCAGAACAGTTTCTTACTCTCCCTCCATTTTACACTCAGATTCCTTCCAAATTCCTCATCTACTCTTCTCTTACTTTCCTTCACTACTCTCTTCACCACCCTCTTACTCTCCACGTACCTCGCTCGTTTCTGTCTCTCGGAATCTTCATTCCCTCTACTACCCAACCACTCTCTATATGCTTTCTTCTTTTCTTCCACAGCTATTCTTACCTCTTCTGTCCACCATGCTGTACCTTTCACTCCCCTCCCTCTTCTCCTCACTCCACACACCTCCTCACATGCTGCACATATCTCATCCTTAAACACCTTGCTCATCTCCTCCACTTCCTCCATAACTTCCAGGTCGAACCCACCTAGTCGTCTTTCCACTGCTCTCCTGTACTCCTCCCTGACTTCCTCCTCCTGCAACCTCTCCACCCTCCTCACCATTCCACCCTCCTCTCGCCTCCCTCCCGCTCTCCTCACCCACTTCTTTTGTATCCTAACCTTAGCTACCACTACATAATGATCAGACAGACCCCCTCCAATACCCCTATACACCCTAGCATCCATCACAGATTTCTTCATTCGTTCATCCACACATACATAATCAATCAATGACTTTCGTTCCACCACTGTCTTATCCTTCATCGTCAACATCCGTTTCCACATGTACCTGTGGATCATTCTGTGTCGGAAGAAGGTGTTGGCTATCCACAGCCTCCTCCCCACACATACGTCCACAAGTGCACTACCATTCCCATTCACCTCTGATGGTACCCCCCACCCTCCCACCACTCCCTCAACTTTCCTATCACCCACCTTACCATTCATATCCCCAATCAGAAATATTCTTTCGTTCTTGTCAAACTTCTCCAGGCACGCCTCCACATTCATCCAGAACTCCTCTTTCTTTCTTTCAAGTATATCCTCTGTCGGGGCATACACGCATACAATCACCCACGTTTGTATTCCTACTTTCATTCTCACCCACACAATCCTTGAACCCACAGACCCATACTCTCTTACACATTCCTTCCATTTGCTACTTACAAACAAACATGCACCTTCTCTCGCTGTTCCTTCACTCACTCCAGCACACACACCCATTCCACACTCCCACTCTCAGTGGGAGTGTGGGAGTGTCAAACAGTTGCCACAATATAATGACAAGGACGTCACCGGTACTGTAGGGGTTAAGGGCAGATTGTCAAACAGTTGCCACAATATAATGACAAGGACGTCACCGGTACTGTACGGGTTAAGGGCAGATTGTCAAACAGTTGCCACAATATAATGACAAGGACGTCACCGGTACTGTAGGGGTTAAGGGCAGATTGTCAAACAGTTGCCACAATATATTGACAAGGACGTCACCGGTACTGTACGGGTTAAGGGCAGATTGTCAAACAGTTGCCACAATATAATGACAAGGACGTCACCGGTACTGTAGGGGTTAAGGGCAGATTGTCAAACAGTTGCCACAATATATTGACAAGGACGTCACCGGTACTGTAGGGGTTAAGGGCAGATTGTCAAACAGTTGCCACAATATATTGACAAGGACGTCACCGGTATTGTAGGGGTTAAGGGCAGATTGTCAAACAGTTGCCACAATATAATGACAAGGACGTCACCGGTACTGTAGGGGTTAAGGGCAGATTGTCAAACAGTTGCCACAATATAATGACAAGGACGTCACCGGTACTGTAGGGGTTAAGGGCAGATTGTCAAACAGTTGCCACAATATAATGACAAGGACGTCACCGGTACTGTACGGGTTAAGGGCAGATTTCCACCTGGAGGATTTCCACCTGAACCTCTTTCTCCCTCATGTTTAGCCCCATTTATTTTGAGATTTTAAGACGTTCGCCCCATTATATTGATGATTTTAAGAACTTTCAACCCATTTCTGTCAATTTTAAGACCTTTCGTGCAATTTAGGTGTCGATTTTATCCTGGCGAGCGATAGCGAGCCTGTAATTTAAGAGGAACCGGCTTTCAGCCGGGACATTTTTCTACCGAAAAATGTACAAATTATCGTGAAAGGGGGTCAAGGGGGGTGTAATTTCAAGCTTGATGGAAGTCTAGGAAACACACTAAAAACCTCCCCTTAACCCCTTCAGTACCGGTGACGTCTTCTTCATTTGATTTTAGCTGATTTAAGGCGATGTTATTCGGCTTAGGATGGTAGTGTGTCAATTATGAGGCTTAGGATGGTAGTGTGTCAATTATGAGGCTTAGGATGGTAGTGTGTCAATTATGAGGCTTAGGATGGTAGTGTGTCAATGATGAGGCTTAGGATGGTAGTGTGTCAATTATGAGGCTTAGGATGGTAGTGTGTCAATTATGAGGCTTAGGATGGTAGTGTGTCAATTATGAGGCTTAGGATGGTAGTGTGTCAATTATGAGGTTTAGGATGGTAGTGTGTCAATTATGAGGCTTAGGATGGTAGTGTGTCAATTATGAGGCTTAGGATGGTAGTGTGTCAATTATGAGGCTTAGGATGGTAGTGTGTCAATTATGAGGCTTAGGATGGTAGTGTGTCAATTATGAGGCTTAGGATGGTAGTGTGTCAATTATGAGGCTTAGGATGGTAGTGTGTCAATTATGAGGCTTAGGATGGTAGTGTGTCAATTATGAGGTTTAGGATGGTAGTGTGTCAATTATGAGGCTTAGGATGGTAGTGTGTCAATTATGAGGCTTAGGATGGTAGTGTGTCAATTATGAGGCTTAGGATGGTAGTGTGTCAATTATGAGGCTTAGGATGGTAGTGTGTCAATTATGAGGCTTAGGATGGTAGTGTGTCAATTATGAGGCTTAGGATGGTAGTGTGTCAATTATGAGGCTTAGGATGGTAGTGTGTCAATTATGAGGCTTAGGATGGTAGTGTGTCAATTATGAGGCTTAGGATGGTAGTGTGTCAATTATGAGGCTTAGGATGGTAGTGTGTCAATTATGAGGCTTAGGATGGTAGTGTGTCAATTATGAGGCTTAGGATGGTAGTGTGTCAATTATGAGGCTACAAACTATCGGAATTAACCCCTTTTACTACCACAGAGCCTTCCTAAGCTGCCTAAAATCCTCTACATATAGCTGATAAAAAAACAACATACATCCACGGTAGTGAAAGGGTTAATACTGAATCAAATCGTCTAATAGTAGCCAGAATTAAGTGCAAAGGACGGCACCGGTACAGAAGGGGTTAAGAAGGATCTGTGGTAGTGAAAAGGGTTAAGTGAGATAGTTCCAAGTCTGAAAATTGCTGGAGGTCTTTTTTTAACTGAATAATATCGTCCAATTGACCACTTGCGAGTTTCAGGCTATAAGGAAGTTGGAGCTGTAGACATCGATATTTAGCACAATTAACAACTACGGGTGGATGGGACTCGTTAGCCTTGGTCGGCAACTCATCTAGGGGAGACAACCTTATACAAATCCGGGTGGATGGGACTCGTCAGCCTTGGTTGGCAACCTGTCTATGGGAGTAAACCTGATACAAATCCATACTGCTTACCTAAGGGTAAGGCAGGTTAGTGGATGGATTAGCCGAACACCACTGTAGAAAAATAGTGCTAACAAGATACACAGAGGGCCTCGGAGTCGGACGGATCCTAAATTGAGTGGTCAATCCTGTAAGTCCTTCACTAAACTGGCTCGGGTTGTCCCTCTCACAGGGAATAGGTCCGCTTGGGGGCATTCTGTGTATGGCCACCCTCGTAAGGGGAGTAAGGCGTCCGGCAATAGATAGATAGATAGATAGATAGATAGAACACCTATAATACGGTTTTAGTTTATCAATAAATACATCAAACAAAATTAATCATACTTTCCATCAACCAGAAACTTACATTATTATTGCATTTCGTTTTAATAGCGATGTCTACAGCTCCAACTTCCTTATAGCCTGAAACTCGCAAGTGGTCTAATTGTAGCCAGGATTAACCCTGTCAGTACCTAGGATGAGGAACTTTTATATTGTGGCTAACAGTCTACTTAGTAAGAATTTGTATTCACCTTAAGGGAGGATAGGCCGGTTTTCTGGACCACTTTCTCCCTCATCCTTAGCCCCATTACCTTGTTTTCAGATGTTAAGATGTTTGCCCCATTATTTAGTCGATTTTAAGACCTTTCGCCCCATTTCTTCGTCAATATTTAGACCTTTCGTGTTATTTAGGTTTCGATTGTTTTCCCTGGCGAACGATAGTGAGCCTGTAATGTTGGAAGAACCGGCCTTCGGCCGGGAAATTTTTCTACCGAAAAATGTACAAATTAATCAAGAAGGGGGATTTAATGGATGTGTTTTTTTTATTTGATGGAGGTCTAGGGAGGAAACTAGAAAAATAATGAATACATGCAAAAATAATGAATACATGCAAAAATAATGAATACATGCAAAAATAATGAATACATGCAAAAATAATGAATACATGCAAAAATAATGAATACATGCAAAAATAATGAATACATGCAAAAATAATGAATACATGCAAAAATCGCCCAAAAATGTAACCAATGTAAGCGAGATAGTTGGAACTCTGTTAATTGCTGGAGGTCCTTTATAAATGTAACCATCCCCCCTTAAGCGAGATAGTTGGAACTCTGTTAATTGAGGTATGTCCTTTATTAATGTAAACCATCCCCCTTAAGCGAGATAGTTGGAACTCTGTTAATTGCTGGAGGGTCCTTTATAAATGTAACCATCCCCCCTTAAGCGAGATAGTTGGAACTCTGTTAATTGCTGGAGGTCCTTTATAAAGTAACCATCCCCCCTTAAGCGAGATAGTTGGAACTCTGTTAATTGCTGGAGGTCCTTTATAAATGTAACCATCCCCCCTTAAGCGAGATAGTTGGAACTCTGTTAATTGCTGGAGGTCCTTTATAAATGTAACCATCCCCCCTTAAGCGAGATAGTTGGAACTCTGTTAATTGCTGGAGGTCCTTTATAAATGTAACCATCCCCCCTTAAGCGAGATAGTTGGAACTCTGTTAATTGCTGGAGGTCCTTTATAAATGTAACCATCCCCCCTTAAGCGAGATAGTTGGAACTCTGTTAATTGCTGGAGGTCCTTTATAAATGTAACCATCCCCCCTTAAGCGAGATAGTTGGAACTCTGTTAATTGCTGGAGGTCCTTTATAAATGTAACCATCCCCCCTTAAGCGAGATAGTTGGAACTCTGTTAATTGCTGGAGGTCCTTTATAAATGTAACCATCCCCCCTTAAGCGAGATAGTTGGAACTCTGTTAATTGCTGGAGGTCCTTTATAAATGTAACCATCCCCCCTTAAGCGAGATAGTTGGAACTCTGTTAATTGCTGGAGGTCCTTTATAAATGTAACCATCCCCCCTTAAGCGAGATAGTTGGAACTCTGTTAATTGCTGGAGGTCCTTTATAAATGTAACCATCCCCCCTTAAGCGAGATAGTTGGAACTCTGTTAATTGCTGGAGGTCCTTTATAAATGTAACCATCCCCCCTTAAGCGAGATAGTTGGAACTCTGTTAATTGCTGGAGGTCCTTTATAAATGTAACCATCCCCCCTTAAGCGAGATAGTTGGAACTCTGTTAATTGCTGGAGGTCCTTTATAAATGTAACCATCCCCCCTTAAGCGAGATAGTTGGAACTCTGTTAATTGCTGGAGGTCCTTTATAAATGTAACCATCCCCCCTTAAGCGAGATAGTTGGAACTCTGTTAATTGCTGGAGGTCCTTTATAAATGTAACCATCCCCCCTTAAGCGAGATAGTTGGAACTCTGTTAATTGCTGGAGGTCCTTTATAAATGTAACCATCCCCCCTTAAGCGAGATAGTTGGAACTCTGTTAATTGCTGGAGGTCCTTTATAAATGTAACCATCCCCCCTTAAGCGAGATAGTTGGAACTCTGTTAATTGCTGGAGGTCCTTTATAAATGTAACCATCCCCCCTTAAGCGAGATAGTTGGAACTCTGTTAATTGCTGGAGGTCCTTTATAAATGTAACCATCCCCCCTTAAGCGAGATAGTTGGAACTCTGTTAATTGCTGGAGGTCCTTTATAAATGTAACCATCCCCCCTTAAGCGAGATAGTTGGAACTCTGTTAATTGCTGGAGGTCCTTTATAAATGTAACCATCCCCCCTTAAGCGAGATAGTTGGAACTCTGTTAATTGCTGGAGGTCCTTTATAAATGTAACCATCCCCCCTTAAGCGAGATAGTTGGAACTCTGTTAATTGCTGGAGGTCCTTTATAAATGTAACCATCCCCCCTTAAGCGAGATAGTTGGAACTCTGTTAATTGCTGGAGGTCCTTTATAAATGTAACCATCCCCCCTTAAGCGAGATAGTTGGAACTCTGTTAATTGCTGGAGGTCCTTTATAAATGTAACCATCCCCCCTTAAGCGAGATAGTTGGAACTCTGTTAATTGCTGGAGGTCCTTTATAAATGTAACCATCCCCCCTTAAGCGAGATAGTTGGAACTCTGTTAATTGCTGGAGGTCCTTTATAAATGTAACCATCCCCCCTTAAGCGAGATAGTTGGAACTCTGTTAATTGCTGGAGGTCCTTTATAAATGTAACCATCCCCCCTTAAGCGAGATAGTTGGAACTCTGTTAATTGCTGGAGGTCCTTTATAAATGTAACCATCCCCCCTTAAGCGAGATAGTTGGAACTCTGTTAATTGCTGGAGGTCCTTTATAAATGTAACCATCCCCCCTTAAGCGAGATAGTTGGAACTCTGTTAATTGCTGGAGGTCCTTTATAAATGTAACCATCCCCCCTTAAGCGAGATAGTTGGAACTCTGTTAATTGCTGGAGGTCCTTTATAAATGTAACCATCCCCCCTTAAGCGAGATAGTTGGAACTCTGTTAATTGCTGGAGGTCCTTTATAAATGTAACCATCCCCCCTTAAGCGAGATAGTTGGAACTCTGTTAATTGCTGGAGGTCCTTTATAAATGTAACCATCCCCCCTTAAGCGAGATAGTTGGAACTCTGTTAATTGCTGGAGGTCCTTTATAAATGTAACCATCCCCCCTTAAGCGAGATAGTTGGAACTCTGTTAATTGCTGGAGGTCCTTTATAAATGTAACCATCCCCCCTTAAGCGAGATAGTTGGAACTCTGTTAATTGCTGGAGGTCCTTTATAAATGTAACCATCCCCCCTTAAGCGAGATAGTTGGAACTCTGTTAATTGCTGGAGGTCCTTTATAAATGTAACCATCCCCCCTTAAGCGAGATAGTTGGAACTCTGTTAATTGCTGGAGGTCCTTTATAAATGTAACCATCCCCCCTTAAGCGAGATAGTTGGAACTCTGTTAATTGCTGGAGGTCCTTTATAAATGTAACCATCCCCCCTTAAGCGAGATAGTTGGAACTCTGTTAATTGCTGGAGGTCCTTTATAAATGTAACCATCCCCCCTTAAGCGAGATAGTTGGAACTCTGTTAATTGCTGGAGGTCCTTTATAAATGTAACCATCCCCCCTTAAGCGAGATAGTTGGAACTCTGTTAATTGCTGGAGGTCCTTTATAAATGTAACCATCCCCCCTTAAGCGAGATAGTTGGAACTCTGTTAATTGCTGGAGGTCCTTTATAAATGTAACCATCCCCCCTTAAGCGAGATAGTTGGAACTCTGTTAATTGCTGGAGGTCCTTTATAAATGTAACCATCCCCCCTTAAGCGAGATAGTTGGAACTCTGTTAATTGCTGGAGGTCCTTTATAAATGTAACCATCCCCCCTTAAGCGAGATAGTTGGAACTCTGTTAATTGCTGGAGGTCCTTTATAAATGTAACCATCCCCCCTTAAGCGAGATAGTTGGAACTCTGTTAATTGCTGGAGGTCCTTTATAAATGTAACCATCCCCCCTTAAGCGAGATAGTTGGAACTCTGTTAATTGCTGGAGGTCCTTTATAAATGTAACCATCCCCCCTTAAGCGAGATAGTTGGAACTCTGTTAATTGCTGGAGGTCCTTTATAAATGTAACCATCCCCCCTTAAGCGAGATAGTTGGAACTCTGTTAATTGCTGGAGGTCCTTTATAAATTGAATAATATCGTTTAATTGTAGCCAGGATAAAGTGAAAAAGGACGGCACTGGTACTGAAAGGCTTAACCCTGTCAGTACCTAGGATGAGGAACTTTATATTGTGGCTAACACAGTCTACTTAGTAAGTATTTTATTCACCTTAACCCCTTCCGTACCGCAGACGTCTTTATATTGTGGCTAACACAGTCTACTTAGTAAGTATTTTATTCACCTTAACCCCTTCCGTACCGCAGACGTCTTTATATTGTGGCTAACACAGTCTACTTAGTAAGTATTTTATTCACCTTAACCCCTTCCGTACCGCAGACGTCTTTATATTGTGGCTAACACAGTCTACTTAGTAAGTATTTTATTCACCTTAACCCCTTCCGTACCGCAGACGTCTTTATATTGTGGCTAACACAGTCTACTTAGTAAGTATTTTATTCACCTTAACCCCTTCCGTACCGCAGACGTCTTTATATTGTGGCTAACACAGTCTACTTAGTAAGTATTTTATTCACCTTAACCCCTTCCGTACCGCAGACGTCTTTATATTGTGGCTAACACAGTCTACTTAGTAAGTATTTTATTCACCTTAACCCCTTCCGTACCGCAGACGTCTTTTCAATTTTTTTCTAGCTATATTTAGACGATTATGTGCAATTTAAGAAGGATCTGTGGTAGTGAAAAGGTTTAAGGGGAGGTTTCAACTTGAGGGATTTTTTACTGAACTCCTTTCTCATTCAGGTTTAGCCCCGTTGATTTTGAGATTTTAACACGTTCCCCCCATTAGTTTGGCGATTTTAGGAACTTTCGCCCCATTTCTGTTAATTTTAAGATCTTTCGTGTCATTTAGGGGTCAATTTTTTCCTGGCGAGCGATAGCGAGCCTGTAATTTAAGAGGAACCGGCCTTCGGCCGGGACATTTTTCTACCGAAAAATGTACAAATTTAGCTTGAAAGAGGGTCTAGAGGGTGTAATTTTAAGCTTGATGGAGGTCTAGGGAACAAACTAGAAACCTCCCCTTTAAAGGAGATAGTTCGAAGCCTGTTTATTGCTAGAGGTCCTTTTAAAACTGAACCAAATCATGTGATAGTAACCCGAATATAGTTAAAAGTAAGGCACCGGTAATGAACGGGTTAAGGGGAGGTTTTTAGTTTGTTTCCTACTCCTCCAGCAATCTTAAAATTTTACCCCTTTGACCCCCTTTCAGGATAAATTTGTACATTATTCGGTAGAAAAATGTCCCGGCCGAAGGCTGGTTACTCTTAAATTACAGGCTCGCTATCGCTCGCCAGGATAAAATCGACACCTAAATGGCACGAAAGGTCTTAAAATTGACAGAATGGGTCGGAAATTCTTAAATTCACAAAAGTAATGGGGCAAACGTCTTAAAATCTCAAAAGCAATGGGGCTAGACATGAGGGAGAATGGGGTCAAGATAAAAGTCCCTCAAGTGGATATGTCCCCTTACCTTACCTTTTGATACCTTTTGATGTGTTCGCCACTCTTCTAGCGGCACCAAGGAGCGCGACGCCCCTCGTTATAGGTGGTGATTTGGTGCAGTAGACTGTTTGAAGCGACAGCTTGCGAGTATGGGCTCGTCTGGCACTTTTTGCAGTTCTACATCGAGGGCTCTCTTGAAGTTGTCTAACGAGACGTCCCTCATGTCTCTTACTCGCCGTGGGAGTTTGTTGAAGAGACGTGGGCCTCTGTGTGATAACCAGCCCTCTTGTAGAGAGCCCATAGCACCCCTGTTATTCATCCGGGAGATTTCGCATTCCCAGCCTCTTCTATCACTGAATTTCGTGAATCGGAGTATGTAGGTTTGGTACTAAACCCTCTGCGATTTTCCACGTGTATATTATTAGGTAACGTTCTCTTCTACGTTCCAGTGAGTACAGATTCAGTGCTCTTAAACGCTCCCAATAGTGTAGCTGTTTTATCGAACTTATATGCGAAGTGAAATTTCTTTGTACACTCTCTACGTCATTTATTTCACCTACTTTGTATGGGGATGTTAATACACTACAGTATTCAAGCCGCGGTAGCACTAGAGATTTGAAGAACGTTATCATAGGTAATTCACCGCGTGTTTTATATGTACGCAGAATCCAACCCGTTAGACGTTTCGCAGCCGCAACTTTGACCTGGTTATGTACTTTGAAACCCATATTTTCAGACATTAATACCCCAAGGTCTTTCACACTGTCTTTCCGTGGTTATATTCTGTTAAGTAATTTGTAATTTCTTTAACACCATCATTATCTCCGTACCATATTAATTGGAATTTTTCTTCATTGAATTGCATGTTGTTGTTGTTGTTGTTCCCCAAGCTGCCTGGCCGAACAGCCCCAAGGCCCTGAGCAATTCCAAGGCCATAACTGAGTGCCCCCACAGAACCCTCCCTGCCGACCACAATAAAGCCTGGGTGACCGAAGCCACTCCATGGCGGGGAGCTGAGGAGGGTGCGGAAACGCCCGGGAAACCAAAGACCCACCCAGGGCCCTGTGCCCCTCAGCAATTATGAAGAGAAAGTTGAGGGGCAAGGGAAAAATGTGACGCTTTGGCTTCCAATCTTGGTAGATTGGGAGGTCAATCCACGGAAGAGACGCCGTCACTTGAGATCTAGAAAATATATAAGTTAAAGGAACAGTCAGAGTAAGCTATGGGTATGGCAGAGATTGCTCAGCTCTCACTCTGATAGACCAGCCCATCACCACGAATATAGTAGCAGTAAATAGTGTACAGTATAAGGATTGTCTGAAAAGATCATTAAACAGAGAAGTGAAAGTTAAGGTTTGGTTGAGTTCTATTTACATAATCATTGCATGTTGTTTTCCCTGGTCCACTGGAACACTACATTCATGTCTTCCTGCAGTCGGTCCGTGTCCTCTTGTGTGTTTACTATCTTGCTTAATTTTGTGTCATCAGCAAAAGACGACACTGTACTGTGTCTGGTGTTGGTATCTATGTCGCAAATTAGTATGAGGAACAGAAGGGGCGCTAGCACTGTTCCTTGGGGCACTGAGCTTTTGACATCCGAAGGCTCAGATGTGACTTGGTTTACTGCTACTGATTGTTTTCGGTTTACGAGGAAATTGTATATCCACCGTCCGATTTTCCCCCGTTATACCTTTTGCTTTTAGTTTGTGGGCTATTATACCATGGTCACATTTATCAAATGCCTTAGCAAAATCGGTGTAAATGACATCCACGTTTTTCTTTTCTTCTAGCGCTTTAAGAATTTTGTCATAGTGTTCCAAAAGTTGTGAGAGACATGATCTTCCCGCTCTGAACCCATGTTGACCGGTGTTGTGTAGTTCATTTGCCTCCATGAATTTTGAGATTTTGCTTCGCAGGACTCACTCGAAAACTTTAATGATGTGGGAG